>JAEANM010005360.1:0-19704 GCA_017656035.1 Myanophis thanlyinensis
TGTGTGTCTGTGTGTCTGTGTGTGTCCTGCCCTGAGGAAAAGGGAAAGAATCAAAAGATTTTAAATTATTGCTCCAAAGTTCAGGAATAATAAATGTGCTACATCAAGGATGAGAAATCAGAGTCAACACAAAGCTGAATGTAGATATCACAGCTGCCCAAACCTTTTATTAAGATTGGTCATGATATCAAAATCTTGGATGTCTGAATATGCTTCTCCTGCCTTCCCTTTTATCATCTTGTGAATTTGTAGGGTGTTCCTTTCTTTCATACCTCTCACCCCCTCCCCCTCCTGGTCTTGGCTTCTGCAATGTTCCTCTACTCATTGCTTTATTAACAGCTCTTTCCATCAAGGTCATTCTCTTCATTATGCACAACCAGTTGCTAAATTAAATTGCAGTCACCTCAGACATTAATAAGTGATATTTAGAATCGTGTAGACCCAGGATTTGTGGCTCTAATCTAAATTCACTTTCCTACTGGAACATCATAATAGCATCTTTTTTTTTTTAGTCAACCACAGGGAACTCCCATTTCTAGAATATTCTGGGAATGGGATGGAGGGGCAAATGGTACCACCATTGCAGTCCTGTAATTTATACTTTGATCCAATGTCCTGATACAAATATATAAACAAGTCATTGTGTAATGACTTCATGATGCACATATTGTCATTTGGTGTCATTGTGGCTTGTCATGCATGCCTATGTTGACTTTACTAATTAATTGGTCTAGAAACCAACCAACCAACAAACCAAGAAGTGATTCACCATGGCTATCAACTATTCCATCTTCTGGTTTCACTTTTAGTGATACATAAGAGGCTGGTGTCCTCTACAGGCTATAATCTACAATAACTATTGTTGAATCAATGAAGAAGTCTGTCTCCAAGATAAATACCTTTTGCTTTACTGTCAGTAATTGGAGAGATTATATTTATTCTGCAAAGACTAGTAGCAATTGAAGCAGGAATTTCCAATCTTTCTTTTTTTGTCTCAAGCATACTAAGATTTGAATAATGACGGGAGAAAGAATTGATTGGTAGTCTTCCTTCCTATTGTGTATTTTTGTGTGATTCCACTACTACAAGAAAAATAGTATTATTACCAATTAAATAAGCACAATACTTGGGATGATGACATAACCCACGTATGTTATATGTCACAGTTTTTCCTGAAAACATTGGAAGGGAAAAGTAATTTCTACTTTCCTTTCAAATAAATTCCTGCAATTAAGAATATTTCACAATAAAGTAGGGGCATTAATCAGGGCTGTCCAATTCCCCCACAATTATTCATTTAATCTATAAAACTCCTAGTCCCTAAAGTAGATATAATCAGCATATGAAAAAGCTTGAAAATGATGGGAATGAACAAGTAATTGGTCTCTTTGCAGATGATGACCCTTAAGTAAATTTCATTAGGTCCTAGAAATTAAATAAATTTAAAATAAAATCCACACCTGAAATAAACTTGAGTTTTTGTAATTTGAAATATGTGCTGTCATCAAGAATTTTTATAAAGTAAGTTGTTACGCCTGTTTCAAATTATTTCAACTACTTTAGCTTCACCTATAGCCTTTATTTCACATAAATATCTCACCCTAGTAATTATTGAAACCTGTTGCTTTATTTAAGCTCTATTGGATGTCTAACTGCATGTACATTATATGGTTGTAAGAATGCTATAATAGGCTTCTCAGAAAAGGTGCGAGACAATTCAGGAAATGTCCTTCATCTGGGCTCTGCTATAGCAGTGTGTATTATGTATTAGCTGGTTATTATAATTAGAATTACATGCTGCTGTTATGAATGCTGTTTTAAGAAATATAGCTTGGGCTGATGCTAGAACAGTGGTGGTGAACCTTTTCTGCACTGAGTGCTGTATATGCCGCGTGCCTGCATCTTTTGCACATGTGCAGTTGTGTGCACATGTGCAGTCACACAGGAGCCTTGCACATGCACAGTCACATGCAACTTGTGCATGCTGTTTTAGCACATGTGCAGTCACACACAACTTACTGCTTTTTTAGTGTATGTGCAGTCGCGTGCAACTAGAGTGCCCCATTTTTAGCATGTGCATAGTCACAGTCACACACGTGTGTGTATGCACAGTCTGTGAGTTGGGGCAACTGCCAATGTGCTGGCAGATATGGCTCTGCATGCTAGCTTGGGCACGTGTGCCATAAATTAGCATCACGGTGCTATAGCACACTCCATCTGAGTTCCAAGCAGAATATTTTCAAAGCATCCAAATAGCAGAAGAAACAGAGGAAAGTGACAGAGGGAATATTGTTACCCTGGTACAGGGCTATCAAACTCCCTGCCCACAGGCTGGATACATCATGCACTGGCCACAGCCTGTTTAGTGAAGGAGGGAAAGGTCACGTGACACCACTGTGACAACCTGAGTTTGACATTCCTGCCCTGGTGTGAAAGCCAGAAAGTGGGAGGAGTATCAGTCCAAAGCATAGAAGAAACCAGAAAGAGCACAGTGGTGGGTATACTATTATAGCTAAAATCTAGAAGGAGGAACTACAGGGGCCCATGAATTCTAGTCTTGCCATACCCATGAAAACCAATTGGGTGATCCTGGGCCAATCACTCACTGTCAACCCAACCCATCTCAGAGGGATGAATAGGAGGAGGAAAATTTGTTGGATATCTTTATCACCTTGAGTTATTTGTGGGAAAAAAAGTGGATATAAATAAAACAATAAAATAAATACAAAGAATAAAGATCCACTTGAACAAATGAGGATTGAGTCAACCAAATTCAAGAAATAGAGCAAAATGCAAGACTGGTTTACAATTTTTGTCTTTTTATGGTCTAACAAAAATAGCTTTGCCAGATGTTTCTTTTAAAGTAGTCATATGGTGCCCAGTAATTGTAATCTTCAAAGGCTTTTTATCAATACAGAACATAAAGAGATTTTTTTTTTCTCATGGGAAAGAGTTCTTTCAATCAACATCCAAATCTTAAATCAAGTCCATCTGAGTCCCTAATCTGCCTGAAACTTTTCAGAGCCATTTGTTGTATATTAAAATATAGAAATGTTTACATTTCTAGTGAAACTGTTTTTTAAGAACTGAAAGACATTCACCCAGTGATTTCAGTAAAGCTTTTCTTTATTCTTAATCTTTAAAGAAATCCAAAGAATAAAAAAATAAAGTCCAAATGATTAAGACATGAGCTAGTTGAACTCAGAATTCATATAAGTTACATTAGTGGCTATAAAATCCTGCTACTATTAGCCAATTGCAAGCTGACCACAAAAACATAGCTTTTGTCATCTATTTGCAGAAATGCAGCTGAGCTGAGCACATGGTTAATCTGAAAATCTAGCCTTACTTCCAAAAAGATTCAGCTGTCAAATTTGTAATGTGGTACTTTTCAGCCACAATGTGTTCTTCTATTTTACGGGAATTTGGTTGGCCATTAGGCCCCCCTTGAAGTGTGTGACTCAAATGTTTGACTCATAGTTACATGAGGTTTTTTAAATTGTTTAACTCTTTATTAGCATTGCTTATGTAATTGCAGAGGAGTAAGCCCCATTGAATAAAACTGAAACTGATTTACAGATAGAATTAAAAATCACACATCACAAGAAAAAGAAGAAAACAATGAATTTACAAATGAAAGATGTTGACTGGAAATTGACAAAGAAATAAAAATAATAAAGCACATGACTGATTTGGATTATTCCCTTAAATTAAATCTACGGGAGGAATTTGCTAGAGTTGCTACATTGGAAATAGAAAGGGGTTTTGATAATGCTGAAGAAACTCTGTGAAAAGGACATTATGAGAAGACAAATGTTAAGATGTTCATTGAAGAGTTTAATGATTGCCTGCAGAATAAGAAAGAATGCAAAATTAATGTAGCTGATTAAGGTTAAATTAATGGACTGTTATTTGAGGGGATGTTTAATACCTTCTTGATTAGGGCTGGATGACAATTGATATTTCTGGTAATGTCTACTTGGTTTTTGGCTGGATCTGAACCTTGATTATTTGAAGAGAGGAAATGGGGATGGAGTTTATTTAAAGGGAAAGTATGCTGTAATAGCACCAGCACTTAGATTTATATATTGCTTCATAGTGCTTTACAGCTCTCTCTAAGTGGTTTACAGAGTCAGCATATTGCCTCCAACAATCTGGGTCTCATTTTACTGATCTGGAAAGAATGGAAGGCTGAGTCAACCTTGAGCCAGTAAGAATGGAACTGCTGGCAGTGAATTGAATTAGTCTGCAGTGCTGCATTTTAAGCACTGTGGCACCATAGCTCCTTTATCTTAAAATTTATAAAATAATTTCTGATAACCCTTGATAGACTTTTGCTTTTTAATAGGAAGCTATAAGGTTTTGGAGATGAATTTATAGAAACTGTAGTACAGTGTGAAATGAAAAGATGTTTAGTTCTATGTTAAGAGGTGGTGATAATGTTGAGTATTCTTGGTGGGAAGAAGGGGGTTGTTTCTTTTTTTCTTTTTTCCATTTTTATCTTTTCTTTTTCTTCTTTCATTTTAATTTTTTAAATATATCTTTATTTTGTTGTTGAAGTTTTACTTGCATAATATAATCTTTAATAAAATTCTTTTAAAAAACATAACAGCTTTGCTAGAATGAAGGACAGAAGAAGAAAGAAAATGGGGGATGAAGACGTTAGGAAATGCCTGAAAGAAATATACTGTGAAAGAAAAAGGAAGGAAGAAAAATAAACATTCTATTATTCTGTTAATATTCAACATTACAGGATCAAAAGGTAGAGAGAAAATATAAGCCACAACAACTAAAAGCCTTTATTTTTATTTGTGTAAATTTATTTAGAAAATTTTATATAGTTGTCTCACATACATGACTTTATCAGGGAACTGAAATATTTAGAAATTGTGTTAACAATTTGTAGCTATCAATATGTTTTAGGAACATGGATGATATAGTATTGTACAAAATAATTCCCAACCATTGTTAAGTTCAATAACAAGTAAGTAGTTTTGGAACCAATGCTATTTCTTTTTCAAATTCCAAGCTATTTGTATCTACTGCTTTGGGAATGCATCAACTCCCATAGAGCCTTCCTTTCCCTCCTGACAAAATCAAACCTTCCTCCAAATTACAGAAAAAAGATATAAAAATAATTTTTACATAGTACGTGACTCCAGAGAAATTGTCATGTATTACTAAAATAAATCAGCTGAAATAACTTCAACAAGGAGAGCATATATTTTATGAATGTGCCTGCTGGACATTACTGTTTAATTTAACTGTGAAACACTTGCTTATTTGAAATGAGACTTGATAGTAAGTGTATATTAGTTGAGTCTACAGTCTATAATTAATAATCATCTTTATTAAACAGAGTAATGTTTTTAACAGGTTTTTATTAGTACATGTAGTAGCTTGGGAAAAGATAGGCCCAAAGGTCAATCCAAAAATATCCTGAAAATGTCAGCATTATACATTATTTTGCAAAGAAGCTATATTATTTTTCAGATCAAAGAAATAAAGTCAGCAGTACATAATCATCTTCACTTTAACCCCAGATAATTGCTCTGACTCATATTCAAATTTACTTTTATTCTAATTAATTTTGAATTTGGTGTAACTTTTAAAAGGAACTCCTGATAGTTTCAGGATGACAGCTGTTATTTCTCTCCGATGGAGTCTCTGAAAAATTATGCAACATGTTGGTGAAGGAAGACCATGTTCTCTAATTCTCCTTATCAAGAGAGCTTCAAAAATGTCAAACCAGCTCTTCTCTTAGGAAAATTGAACTGGAAGCTTCAAATGATGGATGCTGTAAGAGTCTGGAAACATAATCCCCTCCACACTCAACACCAAGCTGGAACATCTGAGACTCAGCCCACCTCTGTGCCGTTGGAGCTCCAACTTCCTAACTGGAAGACCATAGACAGTGAGGTTGGGTGGACAAGCCTCAGCCACATTCACCCTCAGCACCGGAGCTCCCCAGGGTTGTGTTCTGAGCCCACTACTATACTCATTATACACCCATGACTGCATGGCCACTACCAACTCCACCACCATCATCAAGTTCACTGACTACACCATTGTGATGGGACTGATCTCTGAAAACAATGAGACAGTCCACTTGAAAGACATTGAGAACCTGGAGAACTGGTGCCAGAAGAACAACCTCCACCTCAACATCAGCTAAACAACAGAGTTGATAGTGGACTTCAGCACAAAAAGAGAGAGGAACTATTGCACCCCTATTATAAATGGGAACCCAGTAGAGAAAGTAAACAGCTTCAAATACCTCAGTATCCAGTTCTTGAAGAACCTGTCATGGTCCTGCCATATCAACACTACAGTGAAAAAGGCTCAGCAGCATCTTTACCACCTCAGACGTCTGAGAGACTTTAAACTGCCCCCACCCCCAAATTCTCAGAAACTTCTACTCATGCACCATAGAAAGCATCCTGATGGGAAACATCACCACCTGGTTCGGGAACAGCACTATACAGGACAGAAGAGCCCTACAGAGAGTGGTGCATTCAGCTAAGCATATCACCTGCACCAAGCTCCCTGAACTGCATGCCATTTACAACAAGTGATGCCTATCCACAGCCAGGAAGACAGTAAAAGACCCCAGCCACCCAACAGTGAGCTGTTCTCCATGATGAAGTCAGAAAAGTGCTTCCATTCCCTGAAAGCCAAAACAGAAAGACTGAAAAGAAGCTTCTTCCCACAAGCAATTTGATCTGTAATGTGGGAATTCGATAAACCATCCGAAAACCATCTTGTGTAGGTGCAGGTGAGCTCGACTTACTGGAACACACACGCGAGACAAGGATGTGGAACACCATCATACCATCTGACTCATCCCACCCTCTGACCTCTCTGAACATGCCATGCAACGTAACGTCAGGCCATATCTCAGACCATTTCTTCATATGGACAAATGCTGGTTTTGCATGTGCTCAGGGCCAGCAATAGGCTGCTGGTTTTGCATGTGCTCAGGGCCAGCAATAGGCTGCTGGTTTTGCATGTGCTCAGGGCCAGCAATAGGCTGGTGATTTTGCATGTGCTCAAGGCCAGCAGTAGGCTGCTAGTTTTGCATGTGCTCAAGGCATTCTTGTAGGCTGCTAGAGAATGTAAATGCAACCCATCCTTTGTTACAACCTTGGCCACACCTTCTGTTTTCTTCCTAAATAAAAGGGGAGTCAACTCTGAGCTCTCACTCCAAGGAAACTTCTGCATGATGTTCCTTATTCATTGGCTCAGTTCATGAGAGATCACTAGGTAAATCCCACCAGGAAATCCCGCACTGTAAACCACTGCACATGGAATGGACCTTGCAGCCATAATGCTCATTGTATTTTGTCACTGTATTAGTCATTGCATTTTGTATTCTGTATTGCAACTGACACTGTATATCCTGTATCCCCTACTCCCTCCCCTCTCTATCCAACTTACTCTCCATACCCTCTGTAGTCTACTCTCCCTTCTTTCCCAATATCCTAAGGCCAAGGGCTTAGTTTTGAAAACTCTGAGGCGGGATGGTGAGAAGAGGTCATCCTCGAAGTGCCGCAACCTTGAATGCCAGGCTGGAACTGGCTGAGAGGGAGCCTGTGCAGATGGCAGATTATTCCCCCATCAAACTCCCAAACAGTTACAGCAAAAGCGAAAGCATGCAAAACATTTAACTCACCAAGCCTCCTCCCCATCAGAATGGCAGCATTCCAACAGGGAACTGACATGCTAATACTAATGCTGCTTTGCATACAGAGGAAATTCTTAATCAAAATCCTTGAAGTCCATGCAAACATAATTAATTTCTCCTTTGGGGGTTAGAATCACTGCCCCTTGTTGCTGTGGATTTGTATGGATTCCCTTCCTTGGCCTCTTCCTCTTACCAACAACACTAGGTCTAACTGTATAACCATCATAACTTGGTTAGAAAAAAGTAAATTTAGCAGATTACAGTTGGCCATGGTAATGGAATGGGAAGGCAAAGCAATTTCAAGATGTACTTAGAAAATGAATAAAAACAAAAACATTTCAGGCTGATTCATGACTGTTCCCTGTGTATTCAATTCTACATTGTTACTGGCCAACATCTGCATCAGTCTGAATTTTGAACATGCATAAAACTCTGCATTTATTGTGATATTTTGATCAAATTTATTTTCCCCATATATGTACTTTTCAATATTACTTTTTTCTAGCATACATCATTTGATGGAATTTTTCTTAATATGTGCATTACATATTAAATGGTCACATATTTGTTCAGGGAGTACAAAGTAAAAAAAACTAACCAAAGTACAATTTCCTCCTCATTTAAATAAAAGTTGCAAAAAATGTCCTCCAAATCATTAGAAACCGATATAAAAATTGCACCTTTGGTTTGTTGGTAAAGGAAATAGGAAGACAAGGTCAAATTTAAATGGATTTTCAAGAATAATTTAACCCATTAACATTAAAGGAAAAAGACAGTATAGAAACAACTCAGATAAATATCAATAATGAAAAATAAAGTTTTCTAAATCTGCAACACTGAATTCTACATTGTTCCATCATACGTACTTGTAGTGAAAAAAAATTGCTTTCAAAAATCTGCCCCATCTAACTAGGATGCCAAGGAAAGATATTCTTATATTAGTTGTGCTTTATAAACATTAAATTAGAGACTTTGTATATCTTTTTTTAAAGAAATCTCATTACAAACAGCATTAAAAATTTATCATATACAGTATCATATGATGCTGTAGTGCAGAAGTACAGCTGAATCTATTTAACACATATTTAATATAATAAATATTCCTCAAGTGAATTTTAAGCAACTGCAACATACAAATAATTTTCTTTAAGATGTAATCTGGAGGAAAAAAGCACATCTTACAATACTTTCACAATTTATCATGGAATTTCTGGGCAATTATCTTCTGTACCAAAACTGTTTATCTAAAAGAGCAGAATATAGAAGTATCAAAAGGGGTTTCTGGGAGAAAGCCTTAATATTAAAAGCAATTTTTTCACCTTATCTCAGTTTGTTGGTTATGTTTAAGAGTTCGTTGAACTGGATCACTGATGCTTGTACAGTTAACAAGAAAAATCTATAATAATAAACTGATTCATCAATGGCAAAGGCAAAATCTAAATGATAAGATGGGGCAAGCTTAAACCATTTTTAAGAGAGTAAGTATAATATTCAAAGGGAGATTAGGAATATCCATCGAAACAATAAGAAAAGAAAAAAGGTAGAGGATGCATCTTCCTCCTTCTCTTTCTCTTCCTCTTCCACCATCATCCCATCCATCACCATCCCCATCATGATGTTTTTACTTCTTTGTGCTGTATATCATACCATTGTGCAGGTACCATAAAATTAACCCTTTTTATAAGCAGGTTGGCTGTATGTAACTTATGGATTTCCTCATTGGCAGGAATTCTTGCCTCAATATTTTTGTGATTTCTAAACTTTAGAGAGTTCAAGCCAAATTGTTAGACAGCATTTCAGTTCTCCATAGTAACTAGAAAACTGAAATGCTGGGATGTTTTTTGCAAATACTAAATTAAATTAAATTTTTATCTATAATTATTTTACATTTAAGAAGTTTATGATGCACAAATGGCTGTTAAAATACTGGATGGATGGATGGATGGATGGATGGATGGATGACAGTTCTCAGCTAACCTTTCGCTATTCCTAGGTGCAGCCATTAGCACTGTAATTAACTCCATCCACTTCATTATTCCTCTCTTTCCCCCCATCTTTATAGACTTGTTCAAGAGAGCTGGGTCTTTCCACAACATGTACAGAATTTAGTAATGTAAGCTTAGTCATTTGTGCCTTGAGTGACAACCCTGAATTAATTTGTTATGTCATCTTTTTTTTTTCTTGGCTGTCCATGATATTCTCAGAAATCTCCTCCAACACCAAACCTTAAAAGTGTCAACACTTTCTATTGCACTTCTTCAAAAATGAACTTTTGCTTCCAGAAAGTGATTGACTGCACAAATCTAATTTTTAGTAGGTATAGATATGTCACACATCTGAATATCTTTTCCATGTCCTCCAAGTGCTATTCTAAGACATATTTCATGATTATCTGGGTCCTTTAGTTAACTCTAAAAGGGAGAAGCTAACCACCCCCACTTCAATAACTTCATTGTTATTGCTGGTTGTTGCATCTTTTAGATTAGCTTGATCTTCATTTTGTTTAATATAAATCCCACTCATATTCACTGCTTCTTGACTTTTATTATTAGATCTTGCAACTCATTTGCACTTTTAACTATCAGAGTAGTGATACCAGCATAGTTTAGATTATTGATGTTTAAAGTCACACTTACCTTCCTCCAATCTAGCCACCTTCAATTTGTATTTCAGCATATAAATTAAATAAATATGGATAGTGTACACACACTAGTCATATTCCTTTGTCAACCTGGAGCTAGTCTATTTTGCCATGTTCTATGTGGACTGTGGTTTTCTATCTTTTGCATAGACTTCATATGGGGACAATGAAAAGTTATGGGCTTCCCATTTTCCTAAATAATGTAACACAACTGACTCTATTGAAATCCTTCCTATTTTCAATGAAGCACATATTAACTTCTCTTGATTTGTGTTTTGTTTTCTCAATTATCCAGTGTGCAAGAGCAAGAGCCTTTTGTTCCTTGGTCTTTTCTAAAACTAGCATGACATCTGGCAGCCACCCTTTCTAATCTGCATTAGATTATCCTAAACATTATTTTATAGCATGTGAAATTAAGCCTATTGTGCAATAATAGAGCCAGTTGGGTCCAATGGTTAAGGCACAAGGCTAGAAAGCAGGAGACTATGAGTTCTAGTACAGCCTCAGGCCTGAAATCCAGCAGGGTGACCTTGGGCCAGCCACTCTCTCATCCCTATAGAAGATGCAATGCAAGCCATCTCTTAAATACCTTTGCCAAAGATTAATGTGCTAGATTAATATTGTTTATTTCTGCTTGAATAGGATGAGTCTGAAAGATCTATATGAGTGATATTATCTTTAATATTCATACAGATCTTTCAGACTCATCCTATTCAAGCAGAAATATTGAATCTAGCACAAATTATCAATATTATGATTTTAATAAAAAAAGGAAAGCATGCATATTGGATAAATGAGTAAGACTCAAAGCCACTGAGGGCTGGAAAAAAGTCATTATTTCTGAAACCAAGGTACTCCAGATGTTTCTAAATCACACTTTTTGCTCTTTTTTTAATTAATGATTTTATTTGATAGGTGTAGGTTTGCTAAAATATGCATATTATTAAAGGTGGAAAATTTGTACTTGATATGAAATAGCTAATTAATTTCATATAAGAAACACACACACTTACATACATATACCAGATAAGATTAATCTTCTTCACTAAGATGGTTATGTAACTTGACATTTATCCTCAAAGCACCATAGGTGCTTAATGAGAATATTCACCTCATGCCAGGCTATTATGACATCTCTTTACTAACGAAGAATGTACCTTTAATAATTGATCACCCACATGCATTTCATATATAACAAGCACCTTGCCCTTGAGTGCTTCAAAGCCATCTTTGTGCATGCTAAACAAGGCATCTTTGTCAGGCACTCAGACTCTGAAGTATGCACAGAGTAGACATGCACACTAAGCATCTCCTTCCTTGGAAGAAGAACTTCTGTTTCTAATGGGATGTCAGCTCTCTGCATTGACATTAGCAAGCTTCTATATGCACGTTAATGCCTGTCATCTGTTATAATTACCTGAACCTTATGTCTCTCCCTGTACAGGTATTTAAAATAGAAGAATATTAATTTCCCATGCAGCGATCATTTATAATTAATAGGCAATATATTTTTGAATTCCATTATGTATTTGTAAAAAAAAATCACTTGTTTTAATTACAACATAACTCTCTTGTTAGATAGCTTTCATATCTGAAGCTAATTGTTTAAATGAGATGTTTTATTTGTTTATTTTTTTAATGTATATTCAACTTCTAGGGTGAACAATCTATTGGGAAGTACCAATGGCGTTGATTTAGTAAGCAGTAATATTTTCTTTTCTTTTTTTTCATGGTGCTAAGTTGCAGTAGTGAAGATGCTGATGGTTAAAATAATTCTTATACTTCATTTCTTCCATATTTGTTATCTTTTGGCATATTTAAGTCTAAGAGGTCATTTGAAATATCAGCAATTCCACAAATGCACATGATACTGAGCAAAATATATGTGTGTCTTAAATAGGAATGTATAGTGACAAATCTTAAAATATAAGACGTTGAAGAGACCAATAGTCTACAGAGAAACATTAATGGCCTCAATGAAACTGATAAAAACAAACACTAGTTCTAATACAAGTTTTTTTTTAACATTTACATAGCTGTGGATCTATTTTTGGCTTTTTTGAAAGTTTTTTTTTTGTGGGGGGGTTAAATACATATTTTTAAAAGACAAGAAAAAGGAATAAGAATGTTTTCCTCTTAATCCATAGCTTCATATATACAATGGTTTGGATCCTCCCTCAAACACACACTTTATGATATGCAGAATAGCAGACAGGCTCATATAAATATTTAAAATAATGTTTTTTTAAACATTAGGTTGCCTGATGACCAGGTTTCTTCTAAAGTGCACAATTGTTAAGAATTGCTGAGCTGACTATGACACCCTAATCCTGAAATATTAATATTGCACTAGATCTGATAGAATATCTATCAGATCTGGCTTTAATTTCCTTTGGCTTTAATTTTCTCATGATGTTTTCTTTTAAATCCTATGGACAAAAATTACTTTGCAGTTTTGTCTGAATCTGATTGTTTAAACAAATTATATAGCCATTCATCTCACCATGAGGATTCTCCTAACAATTTTTTCTTTTGACTTCCTTTTTTTTTTTTTTTTTTACGGGAAAAGGTGTTGACACACTTACTGCTAACACAGATTAATGTAGTTTTCTTCCTACAATTGCTACGTAACCATAGGAATTCAAAATAGCTTACAAAAAATATTAAAGCAAAGAAACAAGCATTGAAATTTTATATTATACATTCAGCTTATTGTTCTATAAGGTGGCTATTTGAAAACAATTATTCTTAAAAAACAAACAAACAAACCAGTACTTCCATGGATAGTATAGCAGCTTTAAACAGCTTCATTCCTTCTGGCTTCCAACAGTTTAGTATCCACATTATTTTAACTTCTCACACAAACTGTTGTTATACAACATCTTAGTTTATTCCATTACTTTGTAAATATGTTTTCTGATTATTTATATTAGTGGAAGTATTCTTTTAGTGCTGCAATATCTGTCTGGTATTACTCAATCCTTCCATTAGGCTTGGAAATAAAAGTATTTATTTAATCATGTCCTGCTTCTTTTTGCAATGAAATGTGATATGTTATTGCTCAAGTATTTTTTTTTTTAAATGCTTCCACAGCATTAGACTGGGAGAGTAAAAGAGAAAAACATAACTGAAAGTCTTCTTTACATCAGAATAAATTATTCTTTTGACACTGGGGTCATACATTTAACATTTGGCTCTTTCTTTTCTTTAAAAAATTACAGGGATTATGAGTTTCTCAAAAAATCAGTTTGTAAACTCTAGAATAGATATAGGTATGCATTAAATATCAGATAATGCACTGAAAACAAATTATTCTGTTAAAATGCATTGGTAATTAGACAAGTCATATTGTAATTTTTAAAAAAAATATTAAGACACCAGACTGGAAATATTAATTGAAAAAAGAATGCTACTGTAAACTTACAGAGATAGTTAATAGTGTGGGTGGGTGTGCCTGGCAGTGTTTTGTATTAAACTTTCTTGTTGAAATTTTGAAAGAACCATGAATCATTTAAAATCTTAACACCAACTAATTTTAGACTGGGAAAAAGAGGGATTATTCCATCTTTTGCCATTTTTCTATTCAAATACCTCCTCTGTGAAGTTTCCAACGACCAGAGAAAACAAACTGAATATAACTAATAATCTTGAGAATAGAATAGAACTCTTTATTGGATACATGCAATTGGACGTACAAGGAATTTGTCTCTGGTACATAACTCTCTGTGTACATACAAGCAATAAGTGATAAATCATGAACATAAATATCATAAATCATAGTAACAACACTCAGTGATAGTAATAAGAGACTAAATAAAACAACATAAATCATAAGATACAAACAACAATGTGATAGTCATAAGATGCTAAAGCAGGGCTGTCAAACTCGCCTGACGCGTCACATGCTGGTCCTGCTCCATCTGGTTTAGCAAAGGAGAAAAAAAGTTCTGATATGTCATGTTGCTGTGATGATGTGAGTTTGACACTTCTGTGCTAAAGGAATAGGTAACTAGAAAGATGAGAAGGATATAGGGACTTCACTTGAAATATTCAAATTTGGCTTCCTATTCATAATGTTATCTTTATCGTTACATTTAAAGTACCATAGGAAAACTGTTCAGGCAATTCATTCCCCTGTGTAGCCTGACCTTAACTTATGCCTAAAACAAGAATTCTATAGATATATATGAGAAAGGAAATATTAGCACTGGAAACACAGTCATTTTGATACAAAACTGCTTGGAGTGATACCGCATTCAATTTCTATTTGAGGGGAGTTACAATTTGATGATTAAATGGACTTCCATTTAATGGAATGTGGGATGCTTTGTTTATTTTAGTAAGCCTCCTTGAAAATCATTTCACTGAAAAGCATAAGTCAAAAGAGGCATAAGTCAAAAGATATTATTTTAAAGCATTAAATAGCCCTTTAGACAAACCTGCACTGGATTCTAGAAGCATGCATCCAATTAATCACTTATACCAGGGGTTCTTGTACTTTTTGCCATCACACCTCCCTTTAATGTGATCTTAATGTACACACTCCTTCTAAATTGAATAAAACTTTGGGAATGATTTATTGTAGCAATACAACTAGCAGGTCCTTCACATCTTCCCTGGACCCTGTCTGCATCTTCTCAAGGGAGGTACAGCTTACAGCTTGGGAAACCATAGCTTATACCATATTTGATGGTAACTAATGAAACAGAAATATTTAAAAAAGTCAAAGCAATGTGCTTTCTGTTAAGTATTCAAAGAAAGAGTGAAGTGAAGGTTTCACTCAGGTCCTCCATTTAGGCAGGAAAAATACTCAAATATGATTGGTTTATAATGTTGTAAGCTGGCTATAAAAGGGCTAGCCTGCCAGCACTGTTTTGCTGGGTTTCAGAGAGAGCTGTCACTGTTTGAATAAAGAGTTGAAGTCACTCCATGAGTCTCTGTGGTCGTCTTGAGCGCAGAATAGAACACTTTTCTTTCTGGCTTTTTCAGCTGTTGGAGATGTGAATGAAATCCTACTATAACCCATGTAAAATTTATGAGTTAAGTAGGAATGAAAATGTCAAAGAATGATATTTCTTGTAGACAACTTTGTCAGATACTAATCTCTAGCATGAGGGCATGTACTATTGTGTCAACCCCAAAAATCCATAAAGCTTGTTTCTTGGCATTGTAAGAATAGATGAATGTAAGATAAATATTTCCTGTATTTATGGTGTTGCTTTAAGCTTATGGGAATTTATTATAATTTTGGAAGGAGTGTTTGTAGAAGAAAAATATTAATAGGCTAACTGGTAAGCCTGAGGTCATTCCCACCACCCCACTTTTCCAGTAAACTATTATTTGAATGCAAAAGACCTCTTCTGTCATACTTGTCATTGAACTGCAGTTAGTGAATGTATTTAATGGATACTATTTAGTGAGGCAGTAAAATATTGACAGGATTTTGCCTAATTTGAGACTAGAGATTGTATCCACATATCATTGTTTAAATGTCATATTTATAACATTTTTCACTTTTTTTCCCTATGGAATTGTGTTTTCTATGTCATGTAAAATGTTGCCACTATACTATCAAGTGGTGGTCCCACTGGAAAATGGAGGATTCTTTTAAGGAACTAATTTCATTGATTGATTATGTGCCATCCTCTTAATTTTACTAAAAGTGCAAATGGCAGAGAAAGGAGGAGAAGGAGAAAATAGTCTTATGTAACATTAATTCATGTAATATTTTGGAGAACATAATTGTTGTGTTTTCTGAACAACATAGGCAGACAAGCAGAGAAGTTTTTCAGCTAACCATTTATTTCTAACAAAAGCTTACAGCAAACACTGCTTGGCAAAACACGCTCTTGGCAAGTCAACTGTAGCTGACTGCATCTGACAGCTCCCTTTTATACTCAGCTGTCAGATGGCCAGTCAATCAGAACGCTTCTCTGTTCCCACTTTAACTGTGGAACAGAAAGAAAACTTTAAACTATTTACAACAGTAATGCTCCCTGTTGTTTCTTAAAGCTATTAGGAGGATTGTTACATGTCTTAGGGGCATGATGGCTCTGTGGTTAAGATACTGATTTAAGACAACACCCCAGATCTAAGTCCATGTGACAGGGTTAGTTCCCATTACTTACCCCAGCTCCAGCCCACCTAGCAGGCTGGAAGCATGCATATGTGAGTAGATAAATAGGTATCACTTTAGTGGGAAGCTAACATTTTTCCATGCACCTTGGCTCATGTCAGGCACATGACCAAGGAAGCAGAGGTGAAATTCAGCAGGCTCTAGCAGGTTTGCTAGAACTGGTAGTAAATTTTCTAAACAGTTTGGAGAACCAGTTCTTAGAAGAAATTGTCTTTTGGTTTTTTTCCACTTTACAGGGTTAATCCTATAAGGAGGGCAGGAAAAAAAAACATTCTGGTATTGTTTCTAGCCCAATTTTTATTGCCCTGCTTACAGAAACTGCCCCCCCGTCACATGCCCCCCCAGCCACGCCCACCAAGCCACGCCCACAGAATCAGTAGTAAAAAAAATTGAACTCCACCACTTCAAGGAAGTATCTTCAGACAATGCTAGCTCCCTCAACTAAAAAAAAAGAAATGTGCACTACCCCACAAAGTCAAACACAACTGACCAGGGAAAACCTAAACCTTTACTTGCTTTAGCAAAAAATCAATATAACAACATCCCCATTTCTCCTTCCACATGCTCTAAAATGATTCTGTAGCAGGGAGAATTTTAGTCAGTCCTACTAATTGCCACTAATGAAACAAAATCATATTAACAAAGATATATTTTTATTATTACCAGCATGCATATGGGTGAGATCAAGACCACATATCAATATAATCCAGACTTTCACACAAGCTAGGTTCTAATAAGCATGCAAATTACTGCTTATTGTCATTTCTCCCGCTGCTCTTTTTTCATCAATAGAATTTATTACTTTTTTATTTATGTATTTGAGATGTTTTCAAGAGGCAACTGGACTTCCTGGTTTTTTTCTTTGAACACGTTTCACCTCTCATCCAAGAAGCTTCTTCAGCTCTCTTCACCAAGAGTTGAAGAAGAAACTGAAGAAGTTAAGAGCTGAAGAAACTTCTTGGATGAGAAGTGAAATGTCTTCAATAAAAAACCAGGAAGTCCAGTTGTCTCCAGCACCTTTGGAACAACCATGGCCTGGATGACTGATAAATTCCATAGACATATTTTTGAGGCCTAGATTACTGGTAATTACGACCCTTGTTTGACTTTGATAGAAAACAGTTATTCTCTGGTAATTCTTATGTCATCTATATACAAGAAATATGAAATTTTAGATAGGAACATGTGATACAAGTTTTAACCCTTTCTCCAAATTATAGTTAAAAATAAATATTAGTTGGCTTTAGGTATACCTAGTTTACAAATATACCTAAAAACCTAAGTTCATATCATAGATCTGCAAAACAATTACAGATAGCATGTGCAAGTAAAACTTTTTCCTCTTTATTAAATCAAGTTTCATGTGAATTGAATGTGAACTGAAATTAGAATAGAATAGAATTCTTTATTGGCCAAGTGTTGGTCCTTGTATTGGACATACAAGGAATTTGTGTTTGGTGCATATGCTCTAAGTGTACATAAAAAGAAAAAAAATGTATTCATTAAGAATCATAAGATACAGCAATGATAGTCATAGGGTACAAATAAGCAATCAAATTATACTAGGAAACAATAAAACAATATAAATATTAAGGATACAAGCAACAAAGTTAGAGTCATATGTGGGAGGAGATAGGTGATAGGAACAATGAGAAGAATAATAGTAATACAGACAGTAAATAGTTTGACAGTGTTGAGGGAAATATTTGTTTAGTAGAGTGATGGCATTTGGGATAAAATTGTTCTTGTGTCTACTTGTTCTAGTGTACAGTGTTCTATAGCATCGTTTAAAGATAGGAGTTGAAACAATTTATGTCCAGGATGTGAGCGGTCTGTAAATATTTCCAAAGCCCTCTTTTCGACTTGTGCAGTATACAGGTCCTCAATGGAAGGCAGTTTGGTAGTAATTGTTTTTTCTGTAGTTAAAAATTCTGCAGATTTTTTTAAAAATAATAAATAGCCTAATAATAAAGAGAAAATAATTGTCCGTGTATAGCTAATTCACCAATTTTTAAAATGATGGTTTCATTTTGCTTCTAGAATGTAAGAAGAGAGAAACATTTTATAATAGGAAAAAGTAGTACATTATTTAATTCATTTAACCATTCTTTTGTTAATGCAGCTCTAACTACCGGTAGTATAAATTTTACAGTAAATTAATAAAAAACCTTCCAATATGTTTCATCTATAACTTTTAAAAATTGCTTTAAGATATTTTTAAAACTGGGACAAGAAAACAAAACATTACTTAAACCTTATAGCAGATAACAATTGTTGTTGTTTTTGTTTAAGCATGCATTAAGGAGGTCCTAAGAAAAATTCAAGACCACCAAAATCCAAAATCTCTTTAAGTAGTCCATAAAATTAAATGTCTTGTTGTTATAAATTAAGCTTAAGCATTTTGGAAGCATTTGGATACAAATAAATTCATTTCCTTCTCAAGAATATAATCTATACAACCAATTATTTGAAGATGAAAAATGGCAATAAACTTATTAAAATTAAAATTACAACTGTGACATGTTTATTCCACAGGCATTCAAAAACATAACTGGCAACTATAAAGTTACAACAAATGCAGTGATATAAATTATTCTGACAATTATCTAAGATAATATTTATGGTTTATAATAAATTTCTTTTTGTTTTGTTATCACACACCTTTCTTTGTTTCATTATTTCTAACATCTTTTCATTCACACACTTCTTGTGTACCCTGACATTAGGCAGATAGACAGACGGATAGAAAAAAAAGCTCACATTTCAAATGAGCAGACTAAATTGTTCCAGACACTTACTGCCCTCAGAAAAGTATAGCCTAATCAGTACTGCTATATTTTTCAAACAAATGGGAAACATAGTAGAGCAAGCTAATTAAAATCCATTTGGTAGTTGTGTGGATTTGGAAAGAAATTTATAGTGAGTTAAGTGCACAATATTTGTCAAATAATTTCAATATATCACTTATTTCCCATCTGTCACCCTGAAATATGAAACTGCTGATAAAGCAGATGCAGTTATTTAAGCAGAATTAACATTAGAATATAAACATGAAGAAAGATAAGATAGCAGATTTACACTTTAGATAGCTAAATGTTGAGGGGGAAAAGAAAGCATAGGGAAACTATTCATTGCATCTTTGATTTGGAGAAATATAGATGTATGCTATAACAGTTGTTACAAACAATATGTGTGTGAGAGAAAAGTGAGAGATATGATAAATAAATGATAGATAGATGACAG
>JAEANM010005361.1:0-19703 GCA_017656035.1 Myanophis thanlyinensis
GACAGACAGACAGACAGACAGACAAACAGACAGACTTTCCTTTCTGTCTTGCTCATGAACAAAGAAAGTCAGTTTACTGCTGTGAATATATTAGCCTGCTGGTTTCATGTACTATATACTGGTTACTTAAAATTGAACACATTTCAGAGTTTACACATGCCTTCAGTGGTTTTTCATTTGAAAGAAAGGCATTTTTCCTTACAATAAAGACAGCAATGAAGTCCTCTGATAGTCTCATTTGATTAAAGTGTTTGTTGAAAACAAAAATATTAGCATGGGATGAGATGGCTATGTCTACAATCACTGTTACATATAGAGCAGAGAGAAAGCAGGCACCACGCTGGTCAGTTAGACTACTCATGAAGAGGCAACCTCACGTCTCATGAAGTTGCCTACTTAATCCCACCTTGAGGACTTGGATCAGGAGGAGATGTGGACTCCATCTCTTCATTGCTAATGGATAGCAGCTGGTCCCAGTCCACTCCTGGAGCATGCTGGCCCAACTTGCTACAGTTGTGGCTTTCCTCCCTCAGCCTCAGTCAGTTGCTCATCTAATTAATGAGTAGGGTACTTACGGGACCGCCTGTTGCCACCATCAGCCTCCAGCCGACCTGTGCATTCCCATAGGGGAACCCTCCTCGGGGTTCCATCGTCAGGATGGTGTCGTCTGACAGCCCCGAGGGTACGGGCCTTCTCTATGGCAGCACCCTCCCTGTGGAATGAACTCCCTCTGGAGATCCGTACTATTATGGATCTCCGGTGTTTCCGACATGCCCTGAAGACCCATTTGTTTCAACTAGCTGGCCTGGCCTGATACCTGGGGTTTTAACTTAAACTTAATTTTATTTTAAATTGAACTAAATTTTAATTGTTCATATTTTAATTGTTTTTAACTGATTTTAATTGAAATTTTAATCATAATGATAAATATTTAATTGGACAGCCTTTATTTAATTATTTTAATAGGTTTTTAAATTGTTATTGTATTGTATTGTATTGTATTATTTTTTTATTGGCTGTGCACCGCCCCGAGTCCCTAGGGAGAGGGGGCGGTATATACAGTAAATCAAATAAAACTCTAAAAAACTCTAAACTCTAATCCAGCTGAAGTTGCTCCATCAGGCTAACACTCTTTGAGCCTTGATCCTGACCAATACTCTGCTCCACACTTTCCTCTACAGGCTTGAACTCACCCTCCTCCTCTGAACTCACATCTGGAGAGGGGCCCAGTGGCAGATCTATGACAAGACACTGTATAGCACTATGAAGTGGTATATAAGTCTAAGTGCTATTGGTATTTGTCTTTATTTTAATTCTTTGTGTTCTCACTCCATATAATTTGCTAGTCTTAGAAATTCAAGCATTCAGATGTGATTGGCTACAATTCCTATCGAATTTTGCCAAGACTAACTGAAATTGTTGTCTAACATACTTGAAAGATTCTACAAGAATGTTAATGCTGACCTTCTGAATCCTAAATTCTTCCAAGGATGGGAACAGTTATGCAAGTTAAACAAGAACTACTCTTAATGTGACAGTGAGAGACCTTATTGTAAACCAAGTATTTGAAGATTGATCAATATTGTCACCTGAGAATAGGTTTAATTTTGCTTTTCATTTTCAACTAGTTTGATGTTTTGTCATCATGAACTTTTAGCTTATAATTCACTTAACATATTGATTCCAACCCAGAGTCAAGCCAAGTTCAGGATCATATGATCAAATCACATCCTTGTCAAGAGGAAAAAAAATCTAAGACAGGACAGTTTAAAAAAATGGCATGATGATGATCTTGGGCATATTTTGAAATATTTTTGAGATTTATTAAAAAAAATTAAAGTATATCTTCGGAAAGTTTTCCTTCAATAACAAATCAAAAGAATGACTAGTATAATTTTTCTACATTGGATTTATAAAAATAACCTATTAACATTTTGAAGGATTTTATAAGAGACAAAGAAAAAGTAATAAATCTGAAGATATTTGAAAGGATTGAAGATTTTTAAAAATTAAAGGAAGAAATATACTGTTGGCTTATTTGATCAATGTTAACATAGATATTTTATCTTTGATAATCTTTAATGGAAATGTTAATAAATGACAAGGCTTTCAAAATTCACTTAAAGATAAAAATGAGTTATGGATTGAAGAGATCAGATGTTGTATTTTAAGAGAAGATGATATGTTACTAACATTGTACATTACGAAGAAGTCATTTCTTTATATTTTTTCTTTTTCTTTACTATTCTTTAGATTCTTATTTTTTATTTTTCTTCTTTCATGCTTTTCTATTTTTTCTTTTTACTCTTTAATTTTTTTTAGTTTGTATTAGTTTTTAATCTTTTAAATTATAATCTTCAATAAAATTGTCCCAAAGGTGCTTTTTTCAAGAAACAACTGGACTTTCTGGTTTCAGTTGCCTCTTGAAAAAAACACCTTTGGGACAACCATGACCTGGATGACTGAGAATCCCCATAGACCTCAATAAAATTATTTTAAAAAGCAGCCAGTTAGCTCTATTCTGTGCTACTGTTACAATTCAAATGCCACCTTTTCTGTTTATACCCATAATAAGAAACAAATAAATTATATAGTATATACTCAATATATAATTGATTTGTTTATTATGGGTATATTTCTGTCATCAACATGATCATAATTGTTATCATTAGTATTTTGATGGTATTTCACTGCTTTAAATAAAACTAGTAGGCCAGGAGTTTCAAATTTGCATTGTCACACCATTGTCATGTGATGCATCACTACTTCCCCCCTTTGCTAAACTAGGCGTGGGCATGGCCAGTGCATGAGCATTCTGGCCCATAACCCATGAGTTTGAAACCACCATAGTATGCCATTTTTGGTTCTTAGGAGACAGGTGTTCACAGCCTAAAACCACCAGTTCAGTTGTCAGTGATTGATATTCATATTGGCTAGGTCAGCACAGAAAGATCAGAGAAAAACGGATGTTTCTTACGTTTGCTTCTTAATACGATTTTCATGTGTCACGTGACAATGCTGTGACGATGCAAGTTTGACACCCTTGGCCTACTGCACATTGAGCTTTTGATTTTCTCTTTCTCTGGATCACATGACATAAATCAATCTCTGTGCCTATGCTATACCTGTAATATAAGAAAAGCTTTGGATGTTGATGGTTACAATGAAGTTGATTTCCAGGTTCCTCCAGTCCTTAAATACCCATCTAAGAACCTGGCATTAACACACTTTATTGGAGAAAATTTAATTGCTATCATTTCAGCAAGAAAAAGCAATGCCAGCTATCCTTTTCTGTTTCCCCCATCTGGGTTTTATCTAGGACAGGCTTCAAATGTAACAGTTCACAAAATCCAAAACAATGCTGCACATTGAGCTTTTGTATCTTTCCTGGCATATATCCAGTAATTTGTTATGGTAATTGATTGAAAGGAAGAGCAGGCAGCTCTTACAAACATCCATCTCCCCTTTAAAGTGGTGCAGCTGGATTGTTCCGGGTATCTCACAGCTGGAATTCTTTGCTTGAAATTTTCAATATGAAAAAGTAAACATCTGACTGTAACTCATTTTGGGAAACTACCAAATACATTGCATATACTTCTGCTGGGTGTGCAATGTGTGGATATTCTTTCATCAATTTGAGAAATGTGAGAAATATCAGGTTTAACTACAATCAAAATAGAAAATAGAAAATAAAGCCACCAGGGAAATATTTTTGAACAAGCAAGCTGGCTTTAATAAATAACAAATAATAAGCCTCGATGGCGCAGTGGTTAGAGTGCAGTACTGCAGGCTACTTCTGCTGACTGTCGGCTGCCTGCAGTTTGGCAGTTCGAATCTCACCAGGCTCAAGGTTGACTCAGCCTTCCATCTTTCCAAGGTGGGTAAAATGAGGACCCAAATTGTTGGGGGCAATATGCTGACTCTGTAAACCACTTAGAGAGGGTTGAAAAGCACTATAAAGTGGTATATAAGTCTAAGTGCTATTGCTGTAAGACATAAAAGAAACAACAATTTGGTGTATCTTTTCTCTTTTCAGGAAATAGACATACAAAGCTGTTACAGGATCATGGGAAATATTAGAAATTACCTTTAATTACTGACAAAATCTTGTGAAAAGACCAACTCTATGTAAATTACAATTCTTTTCAGAAATCTCTCAATGAATGTTAATATTTCAAAATCTTGAATGAAAAATTAAATGGGTTTATTGATTTCTGTCTTTTGCTTCATTCTGCTAATTGCTGTTCACATTTACATCTGCCTTTCTTCTAAGCAACGAAGTGAAGGCAAGAGAGAATCCATTCCTTCATAAATTAAGATCACTTTGTTTCTGAAGAATTGTGCTCTGAGGTAAGAGGGGTATAGAGTTACAGCTTAAACAAGCTTTACAGCTAACTTGGGCTTTGGATCGGAGCTTCTCAAAATTAAAACCCTGCCTTACCCACTTGAGCAGTTGCAAGCAGACTTACCTTCCGGAAGCATGATAAATAACTTTATTAAATCAGATTGCCTGAGGAAGAAGAGCAGTGCTATCACTTAACAGGAATTAGAGGCTTTCAAATGTAAGTCTGAAATGTTCTTTCCCTGCAGTATATTACGTCTAAAGTGAATACAGATAAGTGAGCTTTTCCTGAAGCTGAACTGCTCACTTAGATCAGGGGTGTCAAACTCAATTTCATTGAGGGCTACATCAAGGTTGTGTTTGATTTTGGGGGGCCGGGGTGGGTATGGCCAGGGTGGTGTGGCCAGCTCAATATCACTCCTGTCAGGGGTGCCTGTAGTAGCCCAAGTGCTCTGCCAAGAAAACGAGCCGCCAAGCTCCATTTTTGGCTGCTACGGCCTCCTGCAAGCCTCTGCCAGTGATAACGGCAGCCACAGCACACATGTGGCCCTCCTGATCTCCATTTTCACTGACAGAAGGTTGCAGGAGGTCGTGGCAGCCAAAAATGGAGCTTGGGAGCCCGTTTTTGCTGGCAGAAGCACCACGGGCCAGTCCTTTGCTGTTTCCAGGGCAGTCCTGTGGACTAAGTATCTAAGTATTCCATGGGCCAGATCCAGCCCCAGGGCCTTAAGTTATCCTGAAATGCACAGAGATCAGTTATGCATTTATTTCATTTTGCTCAAGGAACACAGCCTAAATCTGCTGCAATTAAGCTGTTTGTAGCTTAAAGCCTGAGCCCTACTGCTAAATGAGATAGATGAGATAGAACTAGGAACATATAGCTATAACTTAGCTACCCTAGAAGAGTCTAAGTTAAATTCTTAAAAAGCATCTTCCAGGTTGCCTGCTGTGCCTGCTTAAAATGCTGTATTTTGGTGGGAAACAGGAACCAGTAAACTTGAATCCAGTCTTTGATAAATATTTTTATTTATTGCCTGAAAGTGTTCCACAACCCTGTAATACTGGCAGTTAATTTCAAATCTTCCTGAGGAAAAAAGCAACCCAAAGGAAATTATGGATTTTCCAGTGATGTTATTGTATAATTAGGGGCACATCAAGCTAAATTAGCCTTAATAAAGAAGATTTTAGACATGGAAGGTCAAACCAAAACTGTTGCCCTCCTACTGGATATATTTATAAGCAATTAAACTTGAGCTCCCAAAATAGCTTCATATTTATACCAAATTTTTACTTCTAAATTTAGGAGTGCTGTAATTTAATTATCCCATTTGAATGCCCTCCCCTCAGCTATTTTGGAAGGAAATAAAAGACAGTTCCTTTTGAAGTATGATACCGTCCCTAAGGCATGGGTACAACAGAAACCATGGCCCTTGTTATTCTTTATTGTCATTTTTATAAGGACATTTGTTACCAACTCAATAACCCTCTTATAACTAAATTTCTAGGGCCATGGTGGCGAACCTATGGAATGCATGCTGGAATGGCATGCAAAGCCATCCCGTGAAAAATGCGCAGCACTGCTGGCTCTTCGTCCTGTTCTTGTGCAGCGATGCATGCCAGCCAGCTGGCTTTTGCACATGCAGGAGTAGCAAAACCGGGAAGCACAGCATCCCAGCACGTACAAGTGCTCCGAGAACCAGCTGGCCAGCTGGCCGGTTTGCACATGCACATCAACCCGCTGTTTGTCACAAACGCATGCACACCAGGAACCCAGCTGGCCGGTTTTTGGAACATGTGTGTGCTGGGATGCTGCACTTCTGGGTTTTGCCACTCTGGCATGTGTGAAAGCCAGCTAGCCAGTGTGCATTGCTATGCAAGAACGGGACAAAGAGCCAGTGGTGCTATGCATTTTCATGGGATGGTTTTGTATGAAGCCAATACACAGTGATGTAAAAGGTTCTCCACCCCTGTTCTAGGGAATTCTGATAATTTCTATGTACACTATTTGTTATCTTTCTCTTAAAGAAGCAAAGAGGATGAGTGAAGAATGCAAGAAGTGGATGCCAAGAGTTTATATTCCCAGCAGGATCACTCAAAGCATGAAGGCACCTCAGCTATGCTGCTAAAGGAAGCAGGCATTTATACTGGACAACAGCGATATAGCAAAATGCTAAAGCAGGGTGTCAAACTGCTGGCCTATGGGCCAGATGTGTCATGCGCAGGCCACCCCCACCCCAGCTCCAGCAAATGGGAAACTCTATTATTCTATATTTTGTAAAACTTCCCTTCTGCTTCTCCTTTTCTAGTTTGCCAGTGACTCTTCCAGGAGTTTTCTTCTTCCTCTAGGTCAGACATGGGCAAACTATGGCCCGTGGGCCACGTCCGGCCTGTTGGGCTTTTTAATCCGGCCTGCCAAACTAGTTACTAGCAGGAACCAGCCCAACAAAAAGTTAAGCATTATGTGCTCTGAAGTAAATTATTAACTCAGATGGTAAAATACTCGTTGATCACATTAGCAGTAGCTTACTGAACACAGTCCACAAAACAGATTTATCCAGAATATTCCACTGGTTGGAACCGCCCTACCTTCCTCAACCACCTTATTCCATTTACGCGGCAGCGCTTATCGCGCCCGCCCTTCCCAGATGCAAAGGCTTTTCATTCTAGCCGGGAGATTGACGGATCTCATTCTTACTTTGGGTTCATGAAATGGCGCCATTGCATCGAATCCTATTCTGGCCTGGCCCCTCTGTCAAATTTTAGAAACCATTGTGGCCTGCGAGTCAAAAAGTTTGCCCATTCCTGCTCTAGGTAGTAGGTAAATGGCCACCAGAGAATTCAGCAATGCCGTTATAATTCCTAAAACCTGTGACCTGACTGGCTTACAAGCCCTGCATTGCATTTGTTATTTTGATTTTTTTAATAAATTCACATTTTTGCCCAGGCAAGAGTTTCAGAGAATTCAAATGCTTTAATTTTTTCAATTAGTTACTAGTGTTGTCCCCCCCCCCCCCAAAAAAAATAACTACTTTTGCATAATCAGATAATTCTTTGCACACTGGTGAAGGTGAAGGGGAGAAAAATTACTAATATCAAAGACAAGTGATGGTGTGGAGTATGGCTGGCCCTTTAATACAGATTTATAAAAGGGGGAAGGATTGTCTTCTGCTTCCTCACATCAGATTACAATATCCCTTGCAGGATCACAGTGGGGACAAAATTTCTGAAAGTGACATACTTTCTTCCAGTTTCAAGGATGGGAAAAAAGACATCCATGAGGATGTGTGAATGAGCCCTCATTTCACCCAGTGAAGAAGCCAACAAGAAACCATTCCCTTTTTTTTCAGGTGAGAGGGCAGGTTATAAAAAAAATAATAATTCTTATCCTCTTCAGTCTCTAGTTCTGAGATCTTTTTGGTCAAATTATTATTTTTCTCATAAATTGTGTAGTTTTTAACAACACCATCAACAGCAAATTTCTTGTTGATACTGAAACATATTTTAGAAGCGTAATAGTTTAATATATACATTATCTACTAAGATGAAAGGTTCCTTTGATTTATAATTTGAAGTGTACTGTTATTTATATTTATACATGCAGAGTATTTTTCAGCCCAATTGCCCTCACTGGATTTTACAGTCAGGATATACAGTAGGTGTTTGCAAATGATTTGAACATAACACATTACTATTTCAATTAAGATACTTACAATAAAAGATAGGAAAATAGGAAAACTCTTGAGCCTTTTGAAGAAAACATATTAAGAAAAAAGTTGCTTAAAACCATGATGAATACATACACTTCCTGAACTTCAACATTGAGTGCCATCTTATTTCAATGTATCGCTCACTGGATTAGAATATTATTCCTCCTAAAACCTATCAAAATAGGGAAATTATATCAACATAATATGACTATCGTTCTTAATTGTGTCAACTGATGGTAAAATCTATACACTGGCAGATGTGCCTTCTCCAAGAAGGATAATCTTAATTGAACTGATTAGACCAAAGCTGAGCTTATTCTGAAGTTAGTTTTATGTATACAAACGAGCAGTCCACATTAAGTAAAACACAAACACAGACACATATGGAAATCAGTGGGAAGTGTCTGGTGATTGCCTCTTAGCACAGCAAAAGTTCCCTACTAATTCTGCAACCAATGATTATAGATGATGGTCAGGAAAAAGTCATAACATACACAAAGACTGGCCAGTGAATCCATGTTCTCCTATTTCAGGACTCAAAACACTTAGTTTAGTAAGAATAATAATGGATTAAGAGTGCTTCAGCATCTGGCCAATCTACTCTGACCTAGGAAGTTAAGCAGGGTTGGTCTTAGTATTTGAAAGGAAAACCATCAGAAAAAAACATTAGGGAAGAAAGCAATGCATTTTACTGCAATAATCCAATCCAAGGAAATTTTTGAATATCATAATAATTATTGGTGCTATTGCTAATGTAGTTTCAGCATTGAATTACAAAAAGTTTAGTGATGTAGCAAGACAGGCCATTTTTTTTCCAGCCATTTCTTTTGCTTTGAGGTGAGAAATTAGATAATATCAAAGTGCAAACTATGAATGTTTAACTCACTTGTTCTATAGCTTTGCAGACAAGGAAAAAAAACTGTAGACAGAAAACTGTATTGCTGAAAATAGGCCCTGAATTAAATAGCACAGTCTAGGACTGCTTTAAGGTATACAAAATTGACCTAGGCACAATGGTTATTCAAATTGGACCACTAGTGTAAGGCTTAGTTCATTTCTATAACCATCTTTTTATTTATAAACAAAAATGAAGGGAGATCTTGTCTTCGATTTTTCTTCTCCTCTGTTTTCTTCTAAAAGCAAGGAAAAGGAAGAAACTGAACAAGGATCAAGTGCCCAACTTGGCAGTTGTACTGGATTTCACATAAGGGTTGGATCAAACCTGGATCACAACAGTCAAAAGGCCACATTTCATAGCAATCAGTGTCAAAACAGACAACATGGCAATACAATGAAATGCTCGAATTTAGTTGCTAAAAACAGCAATTGGAGAAAGGGGTCAGCAGATAAACACCAACTGTTTTTTATTTCATTTATTTTACTATTTTCTAGAGCTCACCCAGACAAGACAACTTACAAAGAAAATATTAAAACTTAAGCAGATGAAAAAACAAAATAAAGGTATAAAAATGGCAATGTAAATACTAGCTAATATTCATGAGCAAAGCCTGAAGTAAAATTATTTACACCAGGGGTGTCAAAGTCACCGTTGCTGTCACGTGATGTATCAGGATGCTTTTTTCCTTTGCGGAGTTAGGGTTTACATGGTCTGCATGTGATGCATTTGGTCTGCGAGTCACCAGTTTTACACACCTGTTTGCACCAAATTTCATAAATTAAGCCATTAATACAAAATATTTTTTATTCTGGGTATTATGTGTTTGTTCAGTATAGTTGTTGAAGTCTTGTTCTACTTGTTCAATGTTCATGTTTTATTTATTAAATGTAAACAAATAGTATCAAATTATATAAAATATGTTATATTTTACAGGGGGAAAAAAGATAATATAAAGTGGCCAGTTCTAACCTGAAACAAACTACAACTTTTTACAGAAGTACTTTGAAACAACAAATAGGAGTAAGTTTTCCTTCAGGACAACCTTTTGAATTTTACATGATAATAATGCTATTTAACATGTAAAAGGTAATCTTCAAAAGCTCTTTTCTAACATTAACTAATTTATCTAGAGCACTAAATGCCTGTCAGCAGCTTTCAACTTACATTTCCTAATTTTGGAACTCTATAATTATAGAATACCTTCTCTATCTTAGGACCCTGTAATTAAATGAAACATTGTCCATCTCCTATGCTTTCCCAGTATAGCTAGAAGGCATGAATTTAAAGATAGAAGCAAGAACCTTCTAATGTACAGCCAGAGATAAAATGGCTATTTCCATTTGCTTTAAATGAAGTACTAATTTCTCTTGGAGCAAATTAAATAGACTCGCCTCTTCCTTTAGAGAGCATTTTAAAAACATGTATTTATTTTTAAATTTTGATAGAAATTAAATTCTTTCAGGTTAATGCTAAAGAAACTTGCAGAGGAATCTGCTAATATGCAATCACATTGTCTCATTAAATGTTGCAGGAAGCTGTCCCGTTTGTAACATTCAATGTTTTCTTGCTATCTCTTTTATATTTATCTGGCTGATTTATGGATGTGAGTTTTATCTATGTTGACTTTTTTGTTTTGTGGGTGAGGAGTTGTTAATTGTCTTGTGCTTTTATTCTTAATGACTGCTTAGAGTTCCTTTTGGTAGACAGGCAGTGACATAAATTTCTTTGTTGAAAGGCGGATGCCTTTGATGAATTTATCTGTATTAAAAGATTTATTTATTCCATTCACACAAAAACAATTTCAGAAAAAAGATGACCTATTCATTACCTTCATCAGACTACGTAACAAGAGAGTATAAAATTAATCCTTAGTAATCTTGTCCACCATGGTGAACATGATTACTGTGATGTAACAAACATGATGTAAAAAGAGCTTAATTGTTTCTATGTTAATTAGACATAAACTAGTTGTCATGCTATTTCCTTCTAGGAAAAGCAAAGTTATTCAGAGTGCACAAAGAAGTAAAGACAGAAAATAAATAAAAGAGTATTTGGATAGAACTAATTTACACCAATATTATAATTCTGAAATAGAGTGTGCAGTATGGGAAAAAGTGTTTTGAATCTAGCATGGACATGTTTACTGTATGTTGGCAGCTCTTGAAAGAAATCACTTCCTTAAAAAACCACCAAAAGGTACAATGAAGGCACTAATCCCAGACTTTAAGTACTTTTTTCTGAAAACCATGTATCTTTATTCTTCATCTCTTCCTATCTTTGCAAACCATTCCTGCTTCTTCAGCATCTATATAAAAACTTTATACTTACCTTTATATTTCTTCAAACGTTTGATTATTGACACTGACTGTGCGGTCAGTGCACTGTACAGTATTGGTCTATTAGCTGATTGGGTGTTGACCTGCTAGGCAGATTCTAAATTAGATATCCTGTTTTATTTGCCTATAACAATGCTTCAGGATAAAAGTGGCCTGTGGTTGCAACTGGCAAAAATCTGCCCCAACTCATTAGTACTTTTCTATTATAAGGAGGCTACCATAGATATAATTAAGGCTGGTAATCTATTCTATATTTATCTTTTTAAAAAGCAGTACATTGAAAGCCTCAATTACTGAAAGCCATGATAGAAGGTATATGTCAATGTTTATACACCCATCCGGACCTTAAATAAGTATTTTGCAAAACTAGACATTTGCTGTAATTAGCTAAAATATGCAGAAATATTTAAAGACCAGCAAGAGGAACAGTCCAAAAGTCTAGCCAAGTTTAGTGAAGGAAGAGCTTTAAGGTTTTTAATACGAATAGCTTGGCTCATAGTGTAAACAGTCAAATCCATCACTCACAGATATTTGGCTATACAATTGGAACCTGAAGGTTTTATAGAACTAAAAATATTACACTGCATCTAAAATCTACAGAGATATTGTAAAAATGATGCACTTTTAGAAATATGGCTTTTTTTTAAAAAATGGGCATTTGCCACCCGCAAAGTCCTAGATTAACTTCACAGCATGACTTTAGTTATGTGTTATTTACAGAGAGAATATCCCACTGTGTTATTTAAACTCTACTGCATAAGTCTTGAAGGCTTGTAAATAAGGACTCAGTGATTTTTAACACTTATGCACGATGATCTAAGATTTGTATATGAAACATTAAACTTATAACAGCTTTGACAGCAACTTTACTATTTCTTAATTTAGTTATTATTTAGCAAACTTCACTTAAAAAAATACTTCGAAGCACAATTGGAAGATACATTTTGGATAAGCTCTTTGTTAATACTGCCAGAAGTGTGGCATTAGAGCCTTAAATGAGTTAATAATGAATATTCAAATTGAAAGAGATTTTATTTTCCTCAATGATTTTGTTTTACTTTCAAAAGAATAATGGATGTGCTCTATTTATGCAAGATAGACTTCCTTTAAAAGTTTCACTTGAATTTTACATGGTCTATTTATTTTCAAGGTTTTCTAGAAACTAGAATAGAAGTGCTTCTGTTTCTAATTGAGAAGACATATGATATGGTTCCCTAATGTAGCAAGCAAAATTCAAGCAGACAAAATTTCTTCTGTTATTTTTTCATAAATCTTGATGTGTGATGTAAATGTACCTTAAATACTAACTTTAAAGGTAAAGCCTAGCCTTTTATAGATCAGATAGAATAATTATCTACTGAGCAAGAGGAGAAATTATAAAATTATCTGTGCTTTTTAAAAAAGAATCTTCTACACTCTGGCACTATATTGTCACTATTCAGAACCATGGATTGGTCCTTAGGAAATTGTCATTATTCAACATGCTGGATTCACATGTCATGCCAGATTATGGTATATGATATGTGAGTTCAGTCACCATGGGTTGCAAAGCATGGCGTATGTATGTGAGGCAGACCAATGTAGCTTGTTCCACAAAACATGGTTTAAAGAAACCAAAGTTTTGAGAGATATGGGAAATCACTGGCTGTATGTGATCTATTCTCATGAATTTAGACATGAGGCATAAGTGAGACTAGTACATTTATAAGATGAAGTCTGTACTTCATCTTGCTTTTGACTTTATCTATAGGAATATATATTTTCTTTTTAAATTTAAATAGCCTGAAATGCTGTAAGCCACCCCAACTGATACTTTGGAAAGGAAGCACAGGTATTGCTATATAAATAAAATAAGCCCTACACCGATTAGTCTTGCACATTGTTTGTGACACCGGAGTGTGGTGGGGAGATGTTTGCCTGCAAATCAGTGTTGGCTCCTGGCAACGGCTTGGATGAGTTCTTGGCAAGGTTTTTCAAAAGTGGTTTATCATTGTCTTCTTCCTACGGCTAAAAGAGAGTGACTGGGCCAAGATTACCCACCCGGCTTCATGCTCAGGGCATGTCTAGAACTCACAGTCTCATTTTTAAATATATTCTTTTTTTTTTGCTTTCCAGATAACAATAAAAAATGAAAAATGAAAAGCAAAACCCCAAAAGAAAAATATATACACTGTTATTTTTTTTAAAATAAAGTGCTTTTAAAAACTGTAAAAAGTACAACAAAGGAAAGAAAAAGATAAACTTATATATCATTTTAGCAATTCTATATAAAATTTATACACACACACACATAAATTCTACAGTTATTTAATGCAATTATTATTCAAGTATGTATGTTTCTAATAATACGAGTGTATTTTGTATAAATGAGTCCCATATTTCATTATATTTGTCCATATAAAAAGGTACAGAAAGCAAGCAGCCTAGTTGATTAAACTTATAGCAAAGTTACGCATGATGTCATTATCATTTTTAGAAAGCTTTGAGCTGGAAACGTGGCGCTTAGTCCCCCCGCTCAGTTCACACAAAGCAGGTAAAATGCACTCCTGCTTTTGTTGTGAACTTCAGATAGATTATCTTTCAAATATACCATAAGTTTTGCTTATATATGAAGCTTTTTAACAAAAGTGTTTTGCAAGCTATGGTAAAAATCAAGATTGGGATCATGTTTTATGTCCATGCTTAAATATTGACAGAGTCATTCTTTTTAATACAGGCTTACAGTGCAATTCTGTACTGGCCAGATTCTTCAGAAATATATTTAGATTTTAGTGGCTCTTAATTTTTGGGGATGTAAATTTAGATGAGAGCTTTATGAAGATTAGCAAAGTTGTAATATTCTTTCCAATTTTTTTTTTTTACTTTTATCTCCGTGCTTCCTGTTGCTGCAAAACTTTAAAACTACTGCTCATCTTTTTTCTAAAATTATGGACATAAACTTACATTGAATTATCTGGATTGATTACTATACAAATTACTATTGTGTTATGGCTTTTAACAAAGCAACATTCTTGTTTTAATCTCCCATGTTATTTGCAAAAGTATAGTTTGCTTGCTTTGAAAGATCAAAGTTTGAATACCACCAGAGGAAATGTGTTATGGTAATTTTTCATTAATGATTGATTATTGTTAAGAATTGCTGTATTTTATATAAATCTTTTTTGTATATTTTAATTGATTGTATAATTTAATTCATTGAAAATAAATTCATTAAAAATTCATTGAAAATAAAGATCAGAAGCTATTTTTAAGCAATATAGTTCCATGCTGTGAATATACTTTTTTAATTAGAAACAAGATTGCTTATTTAAATATCTACTTTATACTTATTCTTTTGATAACTATTAATTGAGGAAATGCTCTTTTTTCTCTTTTAAATTTAATCAGTTATGTTTGACGTGAGTCTGTTTTTATATATGAAGTTAACAAGAAGCTATTTCCTTCCTTCTTTTCTGATGCATAAAACTTTATTGGAGTTTCACTAAGGTCAAGCTTAGGAAAAAAATTAACATACCACCCAATTTTATTAAATAAAGGTTAATCTACATACCTATGGGTTATCAAACTTTGCAGGTTTGCAGGGGGAAAGCTGATATCAAAGACTGGAGTAAAGCTTGACACCAATCATGTTTTGTCCATGCAAGCATGATTGGATTTTTTTAAAAAATGTTATGGCCTGCTACTTTTTGCTCACAACCTTCCTTGTCTTGGTTCATGATCAATAATTTGAAAATCTGAATTACTGGACTGGGGACATCCAGGAGATAATCCATCAAAAATGATGGGAATTCATGTGGTCCATCCACTCTCTCTCAACCTGACTATTGGATAGGTTTATTTAAGGAAAAATATGGGAAGAAAGAGCATAGTGTATCTTGTCTTCAGCTTCTGGAGAAAAAAAATGAGATAAAAATTCACCCCAATAAAAAAATATCAAATACTGTATTAGAGTCAGGACATGATAAAAGCTTGCTTCTGAATGCTGAAGTTTTCCTGAATAAAATATCTTCAGCTTGTTAGAGTTTTGTTGCATTTCTAAAGGTATATATATTAAATGACCTGTGGTGGTTTGTTTTACTGAATCTAAAGAGCTGTTATAGGACTAGTCCAGTGAATAACGTATCTGAAAATATAGAGACTTATCGAAGGAAAAAAGGCTCTGTCCAGTCCAGCACAAAAACCTAGTTATGTATTAGAACGTGCATATTCACATGTACTCTACAGTGTTACAAATTTATTATTTTTAAGTATGATATAGAGGCCTAATGGCAAATATATTGTTTTCTCATACACATTTGTCAAAGGATCAGATGAGTTCTTGATTGGAAGTTTAGTATAGAGCCAGTCTGGCATAGTAATTAAGGCACCAAGCTAGAAACCAGGAGACTGGAAATTCTAGTTGTTTCTTTGGCATGAAAGTCACCTGGGTGACCTGGACCAGTCACTGTCTCTCAACCCAATCAACTCATAGGGTGTTTGTTGTGGGGAAGTAAGAGGAGAAAGAAATATTGTTTGCTGCCTTCAGTTATTTATAAAATTAAATCAAGATGGAATAAACATAAATAAATGTGTGATGACCATGTATCAACATACTAAGGAAGAATGACTGCCCAGTTCTGCAAATTTCCTTTCATATTTACATTTATTCCACATACATTAACTTATGTAATCATGGGAAAATTTCATTCTCCTGGAAACAACATATAATATAAAGCTAACAATGCTGTTCTTTGCATATTGCCTATGTAAAGGAGTACACATTTCAGAAGATACTGCTTATAGAAGACTGTGACTTGGCATTAAGAGTTACGATGAATTTTTAACCTATAAAAGGTATGCCTGAAGGAAAGATTATGTTGCATTTCTAAGTATAGGCAGTCCTTGACTTAAAATAGTTCACAGTGACCATTCAATTACGATACTGAAAAATGTGACTTATGATGGTTTTCCAGCATCCCTATGATCATGTGATTGAAATTCAGATGCATGGCAACTGCTTCATATTTATCACCATTGCTGTGTCCCAAGGTTATGTGATTACCTTTTGCGACCTTCTGACAAGCAAAGTCAATGGGGAAGACATATTTACTTAACAGTCAGATTACTAATGTACATCAATTGCCATGATCCACTTCTCAAACTTAGCAAGAAAAGTTGTAAAAATGGGAAAAAAACTCACTTAATCAATGTCTCACTTAACAGAAATGCTGGGCTCAATTGTGGTTGCTAAGTCTAGGATTATTGGTGTATGTCTGAGATGGAGAAAAATTCCAGAAGGCCTTTGTGCAAGCATGAAAGATAAAAAGTACAACTCACAGCACCTGTGGTAAAGCACAAATTAGCAAGTAGTTTTGCTAATAAGATAACCTTTATTGTCATTTTTTCCTGTGGGTCTTTAGCACTGATTAAAAATGAAATTGTTGCTTGCTTTGAAAAGTGTACACATACATAACACATATAGATGTGTATATAACTACACCCTAGCATATAAATACATATCAATATTAATCACTGCCCATCTTGAATAAATAGCAGGAAGAGGAAGTTTGAGAATTCACAAGATTGATACTGTCTGGGACAAAATTGTGGATGAATCTCGAGGTTCTGCTTCGGATTCACAATCCATCTTCCATTCTCGTTCAGCCTCACAGGACCTTGCTTCGGTCCTTGGATTTCTTGCGCCGGACCGCCCCAAAGCCAAGAGTAGACTTCGTCCACCAATCTTCTTCCAATACTTACCTGCGCCTCAAACCTCCGACCGACCCAGGGAAGGAGAAAGGGGGAGGAGGGGGGAGAGGTAGGAGAGAAAAGAGAGGTATGCAAATAAGAAACGCCAGAGCAGCCAATCAAGATCGAGCGGCAGGAGTTTGGGGGAGCCCGCTCGTTCGCTTTGAGTCCTCCTCCGCCCACTTCCCACCCAGGGAGAGACCCTCGCCGCTCGCCCACCGTCCACTGCGGGGCTGTAGGTGGGTGTGTGGGTGGGTGCGCGGGCGCGGGGTGCCACCACCTCTCTGCTGCTGCTGCTGCCGCTGCTGCGCGTGGCCGCCCCTCCCTCCCTCCGTCGCTCCCTCCCACCTCCTCTCTGTCCGTCCGCTCCGCGCCCGGCTTCTCCACCAAAGCAAGTTGCGCCTTCTCCTCTCGCACGGTTCTTCGGGCTTCCTTCAGCCAGTCTGCCCTCTTCAGTTGACCTCTGCTGGCATGGCTGCCGCCTGACTCGGGCCCCCTGAGGTGGCTTCCCTTGTCAAGGCTTCAGCTTTCACTCTCTCGGGAACCCGAGCGGAGAGGCTCTCGGGGTTGGTGCCACTGCGGAGCTGCTCTTGCTGCTGCTAAGAGACTTGCCGAGCCCGCTATTTTTTCCTCTGCTCTCCTCCCACAAACTGAAGGAAAGGAGGGGAGGCTTTGCAGGCTCGGCGTCTTTTTTCCTCGGGTTTCCCAAAATTCCTCAAAGAAAAGCGCCGTGAGAGAAAAGGAGGTGCTTTGGTGGCTCCCCCTTGCCCACCTCCGTGGCGTGGATGGAGACGAAAAGGGAAAGGCGGCTGGGCCACCTTTGCTGCATCTTTTATCAGCTGTGCTTCCTGTCAGATCGGATCACTTCAGGTGAGTCCCGGCGCTTCGTTTTGAAGGGTGTTTGCTTACTAATCGGAACTTCTTTCCTTCCTTCGGAGATTTCTGGCCCCGGGTGATTGCCATGCACAAGGTAAGAAGGAACCCCACTGACACAAAGGGGTCGTGCAGAGAGAGATCGTGGTTGGTAGTTCGCCAGGAGTAGAGGGGGCTTAAAGAACGATACACTTCGGTGCACTGTTATTGAACGGCATCTACCTATCCGTCTGTCAAGTACTTGCTCACTGCTAGGGGAGGATATACGGTAACTAATAAGACACTCTGCACAGGCTCAGAAATAATTTGCCGGCAGTTTAAGAATGCGCTGATATTGAACAGTAAACCTAGATTTAACTTCTTTTCTTCAAATGACCGCCAAAGTATTCTCTAGGATTAAACAACATTCAGCTATCTTGCCAGGATATGCTTTACAAGGATATGTCTCCATTTCTCCAGAGTGTAATGGGGCTAAGTATCTTCTTATTCCATAAGAATGAGCTACTTGTTTCACATCTGGTGAGAAGTTTATGAAGTTTTAGTTCTCATACACACCAAACAAACAAACAATCAAACAAACAAAGTATGTATGTATTTGTATATATGTATGAATGTATTATTAATTTCTCTGTTATTTTGATAAATAACTCAAAGTAGCAAAAGTTGCCCATTAAAGATTAAAAACACCCCAAAAGCTGGTGACATTCGAAATATATTGGACCTATATTTTGATATATTGATTGAATTAATTTCTTTCTGTTTGCCAGTCTTCTTTGCCTTTGCTAGAAGCAAAACTAAGTCTTAATTGCCTTCGCTGACGAAGCAGATCATAGAGTCTTTTGAGGCAATATTCTCTGATGCAAAATATAGAACGACTAAGGTCAAATGTTAATAAACTCTATTATTTCTTTAGGTCTGTTCCAATACCAGCAAGAGAATAATTTTTCTACCTCTGTATTTTTATGCAGTTTGTTAAAATTTTAATCAGGTTATTTCAGAATTTTTTATTTCTTAAGCACTTCAAATATTAAACATCAAAGATTTCACATAGAATAATTTTCTAGTTGTGCACAAACTCACAATTTAGAGAAGTTTCATACATATGATGCTTCAGAGTGTCTACTGTCATTCGTATTCTTACTGAATTCTTATTGGCTAATCAATGAAATTCTTTAATTTAGGAATGAAACATGCAACAAAAATATAGGTTTTTTTAACCCAGTTTTTTTTACCCATAATTCTAATCTATGTAGGATGCTTGTTTTGGTAAAACAAATATAAATTTGAGTTAATCAATTTTTCTCTCCTCTCTTACTCTTTTCCCTGCCATCAGGTGGCATCTTAACTTTTTATTAGCCCTAAATCTCACATAGATGCTTGACAAATATTTTTGTAGTCTCTGCCTTTTAAATTACAAATTTGTGCAGTCACTTGATCAAATCAAATCAAATCAAATCAAATTTTATTTGTCACATACAAATATATGTGATATGATAATGTAGAAGAACCACTTATGTTCAGCCACTTAAACCTATAATAACTATCCTTATGCTGAAGGTGCTTAGATTGAAAGAGAAGCTACTTCTGATGATACTGGAGAGATTTGGACTGACTAGTTAGTCAGGACTTCTAACAGCCTTTCCCAGTCTAGTGTGGATGGTGGCCTGTAACTCTCAGCCAGCAACATAGTTTAGGGGACATTATTGGGAAAGGCTACTGTTCCTTACCTCAGTATTGGACTGAAATTGTTCGAATGGATAAGATGAGATGCCTGTCTTTTAATTTGATTAGAAGCTGTGGATACTCTTCAAGCTTTATTT
>JAEANM010005362.1:0-19700 GCA_017656035.1 Myanophis thanlyinensis
GTGCTAATACAATGCACCTGCCCCCCGGAGCCTCCCTCCCTTCCTTGATCCGAACCACCTATCTCCCGACCCTCTCCTTATACTTAGCCATAATCCTATATCCTTGTATCCAGGAGAAAGCTTCACTAAAATCAAAGGGACATATTTTAGAAATGACACATGGGATTGTAAAGTTAGTGCCACTGACAGAGAGTTTTCCTTCGGCTGCTGTCTAGAAGGTTCTCTCTGTTTTCTTTGAAAATTTTTATTTTGGTTTCATCAACTGGTTTCCAAGCAAACACTGCAAGATTAGATGCTATCATGGATGAAATTTCCTGCAACTGGCATCTCAGGATAGTGACAACTGATTGAAGAAATCCTTGTTATTGCAAGACAACTCCAGGCAAAACTGGAACAAATTGCCATCTTCTCCCTCTCAGAACAACTGTCAAAATGCACTGTGCATGTTAAAATCCATATATTAAAGGCCGGAGTTACCAAGAGCGTGTTGGTTCTGTAAGCGTGGGTACATAATACATCAATGCCAAAACCTAACAAAGTGTTGACTGAATTCCAGCTGGTGGTAGCATATGGTACATCAGCAACCTTATCTTGGCTACCTCTATGTGCAAACAAATGTGCATTTGTTCCAGCACCAGATTGATTTCTCCTCTTGTCCCATGGGAGACAGTATCACCTTTTCAAGAAAACCCAGCAAACTATTTCAGACTTCAGCTCTTAAGAATGAGGAGTAAGCCTTGCTGAGTGTACTGGGATATGTCCAAGGAAAAAATCTACCACAGTGCACTGCCAGCCTCCATATACCATTATCAAACTCAAGATAGCGTTTCTTCCAAGAATTTTACCAACAGAAGAAAAATAACAACTTGCTTGACAGTAACTTAATACCCAGGATAGGTCAAGAGTGCCTGAAATCTATAACCAACCAACCTTTATATTCTTTGCAGAGACTAAAAAGTTAAAATTATCCATAACTACTATAATACAGCCACTTTTCATTCTAAAAATTCAATCACTTTATAGTCTACAGCATAGCAGGGTAATATTTCAATTTATCAATTGGACAGTGCTTTAATTGTTATAAATCTATATATAATATAAATATACATTTGTTTTTAATTTTTCTTAACATAATAAGCTTATGTACAGCACCTTTTCATGAATTTGTACAAATCGTGTCCATATGAATCCTTCCTTCCCTTGTACATGCAGTCACACAAATAATGTCTGAAAGGGGTCGTATTTTAATTTCGTAGATCAGTAAATCAGGGATTGAAATGTTCTGATTTTGCCAAAATAAACCAAGCAATATTTATATCAACAGGGCAGGCAATTTTCTTAATCTGGAATCTTGTCCATTCAATCATGTAACTGAGCATCTCCAGCCTGCTTACAATATTGTAAAATTGTTGTTACTGCTATTATTATGGTTCATTGAATGAACCTCTAATGGAACAAGTTATTGCAGTTTTCCTGGCAAAATTTTCAGAGATGGTTTGCCATTGCATCCTTCCTAGAGAGATGGCTTGATCCAAAGTTACCCAGATGGCTTTCACATCTAAGCACCAAACTAGAATTCAGAGTCTCTTGGTTCTAATCCAGGAGTCCCTCCACTCACTGTTCATTGCATTTAGTATTAACAAATTGTTTTACTTGCATGTTTTTGCCCTAAGGAATGATAGAACTCTGTTGGGAAAATCCAAAGTACTAACATACTCTGCCTTAAATAAATTTGTCTGTCTGATTATGAAGGACTGAGCTATGAGGCAATTACACTTTCCTACAATTACCAAATTGCTTCCCCAAAGCCAATTCAATTCTATTTTCCTTAAAATGAAACAGGAAGTAATTGATAAAATATAAGCAAAATTCATTTAGTTGTATGGAAAACAAGTGAAATTGGATACACATATATGCAAATGTTTACTCTTTATGGGTAATAATATTTATTACTTATTTATTTCTTTATTTATTACAATTTGTCATGAAGCATATCATTAAGCCTATTTTAATTCCATGATCAATATAATAATTTTACCAAAGGTCCCCAGAGGAATTCAAGACTGGATTCTTATGTAAATAGTAGATATAAGAAATAGATTCATATAAATAGTAATAGTCATTAATAGTCAGTAATAGTCAATACAATGGATAGAAGAATACAGAAGTTTCTGACACCATATACACAGAACCTGAACCATCACTGCAAATATGCCACCAAATAGTTTTTGGGGAACTTTATTTCTTTGGCACAATCAGAGTTACAAAACTATCATATAGTGTAATAATGAATGTTGTCTCTAATAAGGATCCTGGAACAATACAAAATTATAGTGATCAAGAAAGAAAGATCAAGAAAAAAATATTTATATATAATATAATTGTACAAATTTTGTAGGATTCAACATGCCATTAAAGTGATGGATGTTTTCTTGTGCTTTGCTGCTTTTTATCTTTTGGAGTGGGTAAGCTTATTATAGCATTCAATTTACTTTTCATTTCATAATTGCTCCATGAAGAAGGATATTCTCTATTAAAGCTATGATTTTTTTGGTTCATTGATGAGCACATAAATGTACGGCTTCTGAATCATAATTAATGAAAAAAGTCCACCTGCTGAAAAAGATTTCCTCAAAATCCTACATTCGGATAGTTTAATCCAGAATAAACAAGTTAAAAAAGGTAGAAGGTTAATATTTTTATCAGGATTGTGTCACTTGATATGGACACAAAAACAAACATATAAACATTTCAACCAAAAAAGGTAGAGCCAGCCAACAAAATATTCCTTTTTTTTAGCAATATCCATCTTTCTTTCTTTCTTTGTATCTATCTATCTATCTATCTATCTAATCTCCCTCCTGGGAGAAAGTACTGCAAGCGCATAATGAGAAGATAGATTTGCATAGAAGGTTAAGTCTATATTTTGCAGGAATTTGAAAGAATATTCCTGCATTGGATATCATAGTGAATCTCTTGATAGAGTCTGGGTTCTTACTTTCAAGATGCTAGAGATTGCACTTTACACTTCATATGACTCCAGACTTCTTAGCTGACACCAGCCAAAGCATAGAAAAACACAGTGTAAGATCAGACACTATGGAGAAACCATAGAATTGCCAAGAGTCGGACATAGCTGTATGGATAACATCATCATCAAGATACAAAAGGAAGTCAAACGAAGTCTTGGAGACACTTTAGAGTGAGGTTAGTATCATTTTGCATTCCAGGTAAATAATTAGATTCAGAACTACTCCCGTGAAATGAGTCACACGTGGAGTTACACGTAATGGATTTTTCTAGTCTGTACTTCAATTTGCATATACTAAAAGGAGTTGACTTCCTATGGTAGTAATAACCACACACTTGAAATACTTCTTGAAATACTTAAAATAAAGTATCTCTTCTTTCCAGAAAATATTCACAAAGGATTGCAATCCTTTTTATTATTTGCTCCCCTTTTCCTCATACCATATTCATTTTCTCCAGAAACAGCAAAGATACATTCTTCGCTTTGGCAGCAAAATTTGTCTGGTGAGTTTCATAAAATTCAATTATCAGCAGTATTAAGTATTTCATAGTTGCTGATGAGCAAAACCAAGATACTTCAAAAGTTCATAAACATTTCATTTCTTTTATAGGAGCAGACCCCTCCAAAAATTATTTAATTTTTTTTATAATTAAGCAAGATAAATGAGACTCTCATAAATAAGATCATTTCTATTTGTTTAATGACTTATTTGTGTCTGAAAGATTTGTTCAACTGGGACTGAAGTTTGATAATATTCCAGTATGCGAAAAATTCACAATCAGACACACCATTTTTCCACATAAAAAAGCAATTACCTCATGTTTTTATAGCATTTACAGAATGATTAGATTTTAGCACCACGGGCCTATCTAAAGTTTCAAAACCACAGCTGCCTCTTTCAATGTGGAAAGACATTCTTTTACTATTTCCATTCCCTCTCTCAGTTATCTATCTGCAGAAACTTCACTCCTAATGCTGGTGATGAGTATGAAATAAGGCCTACCATAACTGCTAGGAAGTAATTTCATTAGAAGATAAATGACTCTATAGATCTGCCTTCTTGAATCAGTGGGATGATCCAGCTTCATTTTCTCCTCACTATTTAATAAAGTGTGTGTGTATACGCTGAGGAATAATGCCAAGCAAGGTCAGATATTTGCTCCTAAGATGATTCCCAGCTTTGGGCAGGCAGGGATTTCACTGAGAGAGAAGGAATGTAGAACAAATCAAGACTTATGAATGACAGTCATTTGGCAACAAAAGATAAATCTTAGTGTTTGAATCTTAAATATACTTTGGCAGATAAATGTTGAATGAACGTCATCCTGACATGCAAATAAACAACATTCTATGCAGATCTCAGTTAGTCTTAAACACTTTAAAATGGAATAATTCCAGTCAAAATAATGTAAGCCATTTTTTTTTACCATTTGTTCACTCTATGGAACTTGACATGTTGAATATATTATGCAGAAATATACAATGCACAGAAATCTACATGCATGACATACAGGCATGTCTCAAGAACAAATGCACAGGTTGCTATTTTAAACATAGCTACTCTCAACTCCAGGAGAGTTACAAGAACATATCCATGGAACTGCAGAGCAAGAACACACCTGCTATGTTAGAAAAGTAGTTTGCCATTGCTTTCCTCTATACACGATACTAATGTCATGACACCAGTGGATAGGTAGCCACAGCCAACTATTTCCTAAAATACTGAAATGAATTATTGTCTTTTAAAAACTCAGTTTAAGATTGCAGAGTGTATGATTTCATGATGGTGAAGCTATTTTCAGATCAGCTCCCCTACTTATATTACCTGTTATTATATTATTAAAATATTACTGTTATTTCAATGTTACACAGAATAAAAACAAAATATTAAAAAATTATCTTTCCAATTGTACTTTGAACTAATGATTGAGAAATGAGTTGGATTTTTTTTTTGCAACGGCTAATAATTTTTAACAAAATCATGAATAAACAAGGCTCTCCATCTGTAGTAACAAATTAGAAGTTTAGATAGAGTTTCCGAAGACTAGGTGGAATTTCTGAAGAAATATTATAAGTCTATCACTTCTTGAAAAAAAATGTTTTTTTAAATAAATGAATAAATAAATCCATACAATATTTCTGTTGTTCCCTAAATCTGAGACTAATGGGAAGTTCTTGAAAAGCCTACCTAATTTAAAGGTGATTACAATTCTGACGAAGGGATAGAGCATCTTAATTTTAAAAATTATCTTTAGCTTTGTTTTTAAAACATCTAACACACCTTTCACTGTGTCCAATGCAATAGTCGTTCTGGGGTTATTCTTGATGCTTTCTTCTGGTAGAAGGATTCTGGAAGGTCATCTGGTTGCACTTTGCCTTGAGACCAAAGATGTTGCCTGGGAATGAGACAAGAAATAACTGGGAACGTTGGCCCAGAGAGCTAAAGCTTTTGAGAAAAAAAAATCTTTTTTCCAAGAAAACTAAAGAAATGAGAAAAATAAACAGGTTGCTAGATGATTTAGATCAGGGGTATCAAATTCAAAGCCCGTGGCCCAGATCTGACCCACGGGTGCTTAGATTTGGCCCACAGGGCTGGTCTGGAAATAGCAAAGGACCGGCCCGTAGTGCCTCTGCAAGCAAAAGTGGGGCGCAGGCAGGGTGGGCCCCCCTGCCCCCCACAACTGCTTTTGGCCTCCAGAATGCTCCAGGAGGCTTTCCAGGCCCAAAACAGGGCCTCTGGACTGAGCCAGGAGGCTGTCCTTGACTCAGAAGGTTATAAAAGGGAAGAAAAGTAAAATATTTTACCTTTCAGGCTTCTGCTACTATACTACTATACTATAACCCATAATTTATAGTTCTAGTCTTCCTATGGAGTCAGTTTCTTGACCTGGTCTCTCTCATATGGTGATCAAGTAGATCAAGTAAGTATTAAAAAAACAAAATCACATAAATGTATGCCTCTCTATTTTTATAAGTTTATAAAACCATATCTTGGAGGTGTGGTCTGGTGTCACACTCACCATGGCCATGGCCACCATATTCACCCCAATCACCTCCACATGATCCTCCAAAGTCAAACCCAATCCTGATGTGGCCTCAACGAAATTGAGGTTGACACCCCTGATTTAGATAAAAACTTATACAGGTAATTCTCGATTTACAACCAAAATTGAACCCAACATTTCTGTTGTTAAGTGAGACAATAGTTAAATGAATTTTGCCCTACATTGTGACCTTTTTTTGCCACAATTGTTAAGTGAATCACTGCAATGGTTAAATTAGTAACACGGTTATTAAGTGAATCTGGCTTCTCCATTGACTCCATTGACCTAGGATACTGCACCCGGGAGTCAGTTGCCAGGTATCCAAATTGTGATCATGGTGATGCTACAACAGTTGTAAGTGTGAAAAACAGTCATAAGTCATTTTTTCAGTGCTATTGTAACTTTGGATGGTCATTAAATAATGGTTGTAAGTTGGGATTCCCTGTTTAATAAAAAATTCCACACTGGCTTACAGTTTCTACTGAACCATCATCACATATTTTAAACAGAATGATGGAAACATCATAACTGCAATTTCCCCATGCTTTGCAAAGTTTTGCAAAGAGCCTGATGATGGAAAATATGATTGAAACTACTCTGGCTGATATAAATGGTCTCCTAGTCTCTTAAGACATCCACAAGTAAAATAGCCTTCAATTGTTGGGATAAAATGTAAATGCTTTGTATTTGTCTTAACTATTTCAGGTAGTCCTTACGGATTGAGATTAAGCCACCATAAACAAGATATTATGATTGTTTCTTCTTAGTTTGGTCCTGGGAACATTCCTTGATGAGGCTCTTTATAAAATAATCTCCTATGAATATAGAAAAAAGATTGATACAATGAAAGGAACAGTGTTTTTTTCAAGTTTTTTTATATATTTTTTCTTACATAACAAGCTTACATCATATCATACTCATGTCAGCCTCGGATCCCAAGGCAGAGGAGGAACAGCTGCCAGAGAATGGGAGAATGCCTCCATTGGCTGTGGAGGGGGCAGGGGAAGACCACAGTCCAGCTGGGCAAGGCAAGAGTGAGCAAGAGAGAGAGGGCTCAGGTGAAGACCCAGGCCCACCCCTTCCTCATCCTAGAGCACACAGGGAAGCACATAGGAGAGAGCAATGTGTGCTGCATGGCTTGCGAGGGAGGAGAGGGCTCTGAGTCTCTTCACAGAGAAGACCTGAGTAGGATGATTAAAAGGGAAGAAGTTGGGTGGAGCATTTGCCGGGAGCAAACACTGAGAATTCTTGAGTTTGTGGGTCTGACATTCCTAGCTTCATTTCTGTCTGATTTCTTGTTGGGTGCTTATCTGCCTTGGCTGCAATTAGTGGGAGTTTAATTGCAGACATTCTGCCGCCAATTCGGACAGGGTGAGAACATCAAAGGAAGCTGCTACAGAGTTGAGAAAGAGTTTTTCTTCAGACTAAAGAGGAATGGGACTTTGGGAGTGGAGTTGGTGCCAATAAAGGGCTTTCTACTAATTGTCTGGCTATATTGCCTTAGTGCCACGCCCAGGTCACCACATATCATCCATTAAACTGTGCATCATATGGATATACAACACGTTCATTGACATAATTATAGCTTACCAAATAATATAACATAGTATAATATAATTCCATGTACTACAACTCATGAATTGATATTCATCCCATATTTCTTGTAATAATAATACCACTTCTTTATTTCCATAAGTTTAAACTTCATTGACTTCCATTTTTCTATTTCTTATTTTTGTTATCTGATAAAAAATATCTCTCATGTTCTATAATATTCATTTTGTTCTTTTCCCCTAATTTCCAACGTCAATTTATTCATTTCCGCATATTCTAATATTTGTCTGATCACTGTCCCCTCCGTAAGGATCTCTTCGCTTTTTCAATGTTGTGCAAATACAATCCTAGCTGCTGTTAATACATGTAAAATCAGGTACAGTATATGTTTTCCATGCATGGTAGAATGCCCAATAAAAAGGCTTCTTAGTTTGGTCTTGGGAACATTCCTTGGTGTGACTCTTTATAAAATAATCTCCCCTGAATTTAGAAAGGAGATTGATACCAACCAAAGGAACAGTTTTATTTGACCCCATGGAAGGTGGCATTTGGCCACAGACAAATTAGTTTAGTAAAATGTCAATGCTACAAAACATAAAATTACCCAAGCAACTGTTTTGTTACCAAGTAAATGGTTTGCTTTCATTCTTCTTGTATTCAGTAAAATAGGTTTCCAGGAGGTTTTGCCAGCAGGTGGTGGAGAGAAGAAACAGAAACCTGTTGCCATCTGAGAAAGCTTTGAGTTCAAACTTTTAAAACCCCAGACCTTGATGATTCAACAAAATTGTACTATGAGTGTAACTTCCATTCCTTTTAAAACTCTTTTTAAAAGTACAGTGCATATTTACACAAGACATTGCATTACTGTATTTAAAATATAATGAAACTACAATTTTGTAAATGCTGGTCATTAAGACTTGAAATCAGATCAAATGACAACAAGAAAGCAAATGTGTCAGAGCTGTTCACCCGCAGGCATGAATAATTTTATGTGTTATTTAAACACAGCATCTTCTTAATGCTATTTATTTTCTTGGATGTTTATAGGCCAAGCTTTGTCAGCCAGCTTATGCTGCAAATGGCCAATAAGCAGAACTATTCCTGCTGAAGTGAAAGTGGAGGAGGAACCGTATTATATAAATAAACATTGCCAGTCTGACCATTCCTCTAATTCTGCTTTCAACCAAGCATACCATGAGTGAAAGTAATTAAAGACAGCATGCAAAGGTTGTTTCAGAATTGTGTAAACAGCCATACAGCATGAGTCCGATCAGGAAAAAAGGAAGGGTTTTAGCAAGGTAGACACTTCATGCTTCTTTGACAAAGGATGGCATTCCCAATCAGGAAGCAAACATTTGGAAAATCAGCAGGAAATTTTATCACCACAAATCACTTCCAAATGACTTTTTCTTTTTGTGCTTGAAGTATATGTCGGTTAACTGAAATGACAGAGTTCCAGTTCAGTCTTAATTTTGAACATCTCTCTCTTCCTCACAGACTAGGATACACTTAATACTCTGGTTTCAGATCTTGTAAACCTTTTAGCTTTTTGTACTTAACAGTTACGATACATCTGTTTTCGGAAAGACAGTATTTTGTAAAGCAGTGCCATGAACGTTTGAAAATCAAGCGCATCAGATTAATTGTTTACAACATAATGTTTTAATTCTTGCTTTATCTTTTGAGTTCTCGTACTTCCAAAGGTATTGAAAGCAAAATTATCCATAATGGAATTCAACTTGAATGTGTAGTTCAGTCAGTTGGGAGTACAGGTAGTCCTCGACTTACAACAATTCGTTTAGTGACCATTCGAAGTTATAACAGCACTGAAAAAAGTGACTTATGAGCACGGCTTTTCACATTTATGGCAATTGTAGCATCCCCATGGTCATGTAATCAAATTTTGGATCTTGGCAACTGACTCATATTTATGACGGCTGCAGTGTCCTGGGATCACATGATCAGCTTTTGTGACCTTCTGACGAGCAAAGTCAATGAGGAAAACAGATTCACTTAACAACTGTGTTACTAAATTAACAACTGCAGTGATTCCCTTAACAACTGTAGCAAGAAAGGTCATAAAACGGGGCATTCACTTAAGAAAATCACTTAAGAAATGTCTCACCTACCAACAAAAATTTTGGGCTCAATTGTGGTCGTAAGTCAAGGGCTACTTGTATTATCTGGAAAATAAAAACAGCTTTCCCAAAGTGTACATGGATATTTATGGCTCAGCAGGCCTGTGAGAGGGAAATCTATGCGCACACACGATTATGAGGCAGCTGAGGATATCTGGAGGAGGATGGAGAAGAGAAAGAGATCAGAAAGGGATATTATTTTCTCAACCATAGTGTTACAAAAACTTTGCTGCCTAAACACAACACCACATAATTTCATATGAACCTCCTCTGTGGACCATTATTGTTGCGTCTTGAAAAGTAGAGAGAAAATAAAAGTTGCTTGTGTCCTGTCCACAAACTCCTACAGGTCTTGCAAAGGTTTTTGACCACTACATAGGATAATTATATGCTACTGGGAATTCAATTGCTGCAAAGTATAAACAGGACGATGCAGTGTTCTTATTTCCCTGCTTCAGCAAAACATATAGGACATGCAATACGCTGCTTTCTTAATCTGCCATCATCAGCAACCATCAAAAGTAATTTTGTCCTGAACACTAAGTTCAGGATAGCCTTAACTCTCTGAAATTTTTCTCATCCTTTTGAAAAACCAACCACAGCTTCATCTTGTAGAACTTTTGAGTTTAGCTACCTGCTCTGTGATAAAATATTTCTTTCTGCCTCGTCTGAAATTTCCTCGTAAACTTCACCAAATGATCTGTGATTCTAGTCTTTCATGAATGAATGAGAGCTTCATAAGGCCAAGACATGGAAGGAATGAGAATATGTTTTTGTCATTGTCACCGGTTTCTTGTGCAGCCTTCTTTAACCCATTTATTATCGTTCATGGATTACAGAAAATTTCCATCACTATCCCAAAGTCTGAACACCCACTTGTGTTTGGCACAAGTTGCTCCCTGACCCACAGTAGGAGACTGGCAGAACCATCCTTTAGCCTGGTCTTGCAGATTTCAAAACCGCTTTCCCCAAGGAAAGAGTAGAATCTCAAGAGCCAATTGTATTTGACTAGAGATAGCACATTAGACTGCAAACTGTGGGGAAAAAAAATCTGTGCCAAAAGCAAAAGATGATAGAGAGAAAATATAATCAGGTTGGAATATTGTTTTATGTGTTAAGTGCTATTCATAAAGGACAGCCCTCGGATAGTAGTTTTCTTTTTATTTGATTGTCTTAAGTTTTTAGTGCGTTCCTTGATGAGTTTTCATTTTAATATTTAGGATTGTATTTAAAATTACTATTATATGACTTTTTAGATAATGCAACTTCCAAATGAAAGAAGAGAGAGTTTTGGAGAAAAAAATCAGAAAATTGCTATCACATCTGAAGGTGTTTTATGTGAAAAAATATGAGATAGGATTTTCCCAAGTCTGGAAAAAGATTTGAGAACAACTTTTCTTATTTATGTGTCTCTTCTTGCTGCTATGCCATTTAAATTTGCTGACATTCATTTAGTAATAAGTTTATTTACTGTAATTTCTGTAAAATGTTCTGTTAGATGAAAAGAGCACAATCATAATCCCTTCACTGTCTCAGTAAACTAGCAATCTCAACAAAAGGATTTCGTTAGTCTGTCAGTATCCCCAGTTTATTTAGTATAAATGTTTTAATTATACTGTGAATGTAATAGATCAATATAATAGAAGCTGTAGAGTCGAACAAATAAATATGGATCTCCTTTCTCCATTTGGTGGGAATGACTGCGTTTGTTTACCAAAAGTCTCTGCAAGAGGTGTTCATTTCAGTTAAGGGATTTACTGAACAAGCATAGCAATGGAGCACTGCCATGAAGTATCCAAAATTTCACATGAGTGCATTCAGTAGGCTCTAATCTTTAAAAGAAAACATCAGTGAAAATGTCTGTTAACATTTCCCTAGGCCCTCCAGCCTACTCCCAAATCACACCATAAAAAATTGCTTTTTGCAAAGTTTTAATGGTCAGTGGCCTAGTCAGGCGTACAAATGGCACAGTTAATACGTTTCTGCTCTTAAAATGGGGATTCTTAAAGAATTTCTCTATTCAATTGCAATGAAAGTTTCTCAACTCCATTGGTTTTCAACTTTGGCAACTTTAAAATTTCTGGATTTCAATTCCCAGAATTCCCCAGAGAGCATACTAAAGTTCAGACATCTCAAAATTGTCTAAGTTGAGAGATATTATTCTAGAGCTGGACCTTTACATTACATTCAGTTGATGGAAAGCTGGCTAAAAGAGCACCATGTTAATGGGGGAAAAATTGTATAGCTTTGGACAAGACAGATCGTTCTTAAGAGAGTGAGCTAAATATTTATAAAGTGTGTCTGTTGTAGGCTTTTAATCCATACCAATATTACTTATTTAACATAGCTTTGGGAACTCGAATCAGCCATGGAGTATTTTTGATGCCGTAAGGCAAAACATTAATTTTATATAGAATGTGCCTGGGATAAAACTAAAAGATGGGTTTTTTTCTATCCCAATATTGCACAGCAACTTTCTTAAAAGTATGTATGATTCTGCCTTTAAAAATGGATGTACAAATAAATCTACTTTAAAAATAATTGAATTATGTTCAGTTGTATTTTTGGCCAACATAAGGCCAAGACATGGAAGGAATGAGAATATGTTTTTGTCATTGTCACCGGTTTCTTGTGCAGCCTTCTTTAACCCATTTATTATCGTTCATGGATTACAGAAAATTCAAGTAGTCCCAATTTACAACCATTTGTTTAGAGACCATTCAAAGCTACACCACCACTGAAAAAAGGGACCACTGGTCCTTACACTTACAACTGTTGCAGTATTCTTATGGTCACAAGATCAGAATTCGAGCCCTTGGAAGCCAGCATGTATATATGATGGTTGCAGCATTACATGATAGTCATTTTCAGCCTTCCCAGCCAGCTTCTGACAAGCACCCAGTAGAGAAAGCTGGATTTGCTTAACGATCGTGTGATTCTCTTAATAACTCCATTGATTCACTTAATAACAGTGGCAAAAAAAATTGTAGAATTAGACACCACTTAATTAACAAAAGCCTTGTTTAACCATGGAAATTCTTGTCTCAATTGTGGTCATAAAGCAAGGACTACAGATCAATTAGCAATTAATTATTCCTTCTGGAGTTGCCCGCCTTTGAGAATATTAACATTGCAATCCAATACCCATGGTTTCTGAGAGTAAATTTTACTGAACACAAGGGGATTACATTTCAAACAACATCTGTCTCAACAGATTAATTCTCTTCATGTCAAGTAATTGCTGAACTAGTTGTTTAAATTTGCATTCAGTCTTCAGTAATAATAATGTTATTATTTAAAATGAACACTCATAATTTATGACATAACAAGTATGCACCGAAAAGGGAAAAAAACATTTTAATGTTTTCTTTTTCACTCCCTATTAAATATGTCAGAACTGAAGGAAGTTCAAAAGAATCCCAAACAAATGCCTTTGACTTTCAACACTATAGATTAAAATGGGCTTTTCCCGATGATTCAATTAAAGTTTTATTTCAGTCAGCAACTGTATCAAGTGCTATTGACAATTTATGCATTTCACTGTGCTTTTGAGAAGATGAGGATCATAAAGATTATGGAAGATTTTATATTCGTTGTTAAAGAGCATATAAAATACCTTGGCCACATTCCATAAACAGCTGGATGGACACTTGATTTTCATGAGTCTATATTTCCATGCACATTTACGTCTTGAACATTGCTTAGTAATAACAAGCCAAAACTTAGGCAATTTTATATTATGGTTGCTATTCCTCCATTAGCACTCAGCATGCTTTATTGATAATTTTTAATACTTATTATTTATTTATACCCTGACTTTATTATATTTTATAATAACTCAAAATGGCAAATTTACTTAATACTCCTTTCTCCTCCTATTCGCCTCTTCAACAACAACAATCTTGTATGGAAGTATGGTGGGCTGAGAGAAAGTGATTAGCCTAAAGTCACCCAGTTGGCTCCATGCCTAATAATTCTGCTCTGTTCTCAAAAAAGTCATGAGAATATAACCCAAATTTATATTCCATCCATAATCCTTTCCAGAATCTGCTTATTACTTTGGCAAATCAGTAAGTCCCAGCTCTTTCCTTCTGCTCCACCCTATATGCAGAAACCATAGCTGAGACCAAATATCAGGGAAGACATGAATAAATGCAAGAGATGCATGCTAACCTACGAACTTGGGATTGATGTCACAGTCTGGAACAAGAGCCTTTCAGTCTTAGCACCGTTGTGTATAATTGATTGGCCTAAATGGCTCTTTTCAAAAACCAACAGACTGCATTTCTTTTAAAGTATTGTTTATAACTTACAGTATATACTTCCTTTGGGGATATGGCCTCCTTTTTTTCCCCCTAAAATGAAGCCCCTACTTCTTTTTCTAAACCACAGCCATAGGTTTTGGTTGCCACAAGTTCCCTTTTAGCTATCAAAGACTGTCTTCCTCTTAAAGGCACAGATTCTTAGGTTAACGTGACTGGCTCTTGGCCCCAGGAGGGGAAAAGTCAAAGTTCATTTGGAAATGACACATTGTGACCTACAGTCTGCTGCAGCGCATTAAGCTTGACAAATGTTCAGAAATGATGACTAACACAAGCCAAGGGAGAGGCTCACACTTTGGTTATTGTACCCAGCAGTTAACCTTATGTAGTCACCATGTGGATGGTAGCCACGTCTGCCAGTTAAGAATAAACACAGCCAGTAAAAGTGTTTCCTACATCTTCCCTTGTGTTAATGTGGTTCAGTGCTTCTGTCATGAAAATGAGCTCAAATGGTTGTTTCCCACACTCTGAGTCACAAAGGACGTAGTATGTAACTCATAGCAAGGTGGCATTTTAAATTTCCCTGAACACTTGCACGTTGCAATGTTATATGACATAATCTGCAGAAGCCAAGCATGCAGGAAAAGTCTAAGCTCTATGTATTTATGTGGTTGTCAGGTAGCTGGGGAAGAGAATGTGCCACACTTCAGTCCTATGCCAAACCACAAAGGATTAAGCTCCATTTAGTTCAAGGCAATGACACACAAAATTGCCATCTGAACTAAGAGTTATAAAACAGCACCAAAACAGCCATTCAGAGTTTTGGTTAATCAACTCAAAGGATCATTTTTGTTATGTCACCTTTTGTTATCTTACCTTCACAGAATAAAAATATCTTTTACTTTCAAAACAAAACAAAGTATGCAACAAAACAACAATTGGAGACTAAATATTACTTTGCGGGCGGTGATGATTTTGACTGTTCCCCTGTTCTTGCTGTTTTGCATAATAGGACTACTACGCAGCCCTCGTGAACCACATATTAATGAACTCAGAGTGCAGCTTGTGAAGCCTTGTATTAGAACAGCAGTTCTTTATTGATTGACATCCGCAGGGATGATCCAAACAGTCAAAATGGCAGTAGAGAATGCAGTATATCTGTGTAGTGCCATGCCCGAAAGTGCCATTCAAGTCCAAATTCCTCTACCCCCTTTCTTCAGGTACCCAGGCTCTTCTTTGCTACATAGTCACTCACTGGGTATTTCAGTGTCCATCATTCTGGACATCAGACCACTGATCTCTCACCCAGGACACTCCATTACTCAGCTCAGCTCACCTCCACCATCTGCTGGTACATCTCATCTGGGTCTGCTTGCCTCTGCTGTCTCCTGGTATGTCACAGTGACCCCTGTGGTCACTGGCTTGTCCACTCACCTTGATTAGTTCATCTCCATCGCGTCTGGTGCCCCCTCTGGTCACTTGTTCACACACTCGTCTGGGTCAGCTTGTTTCTGCCATATTGTCCCTCAGATGAAGCTCCAGGACTCTAGGACTCCTCCCACTATACCTGATTTATCATAATACTTGTAGGCAGGATTTGAATAGTATCTGACTACAAACCTGTCAGCAATGGCTGCAAAAAAGGCAAATAAAATTTTACACTGTTTGTAGTGTACTTTCCCAATATACTACTAAAGTATTCAGTAGTTGGTATTTTTTAATATTTATTCTGAGTTGGACAGAAACTATTGCGAGTGTTATGTCCAGACTGGACTGGACATGAAGAAGATTTCAAACCAAGTGTAACAGTTTTGGAAAAGAAAATGATGATCAAGAGACTAAATGGTAAAAGTGTTGAAATACCTGAAAAGATACCACACAGAAAAAGGACCAGACCTGTTTTATTTTATTCAAAAATAAATGACACCGCATAATGTATTGAAGCTATAAGAAAGCAGATTCTGGCTGAATGGTATGGGTTTTTTTTAAATGCAATGATTTAATTTATTTATTTGTAAATTTTATTAGCTGCCCATTTTGCCACAGGATAACTCTGGGCAGCTTATATTAAAAATAAAACTGTATAATTTATAACAATATAAATACAATACTGTAAATACTATAGAAATCATGAAGCAACTCAGAAAGAAGGTGAGCAGAGGCTGGACATCTTTGGGGAATGTCTATGGAGTTTCTAAGTCATCCAAGTCATGGTTGTCCCAAAGGTGATTTTTCAAGAGGCAACAGGACTTTCTAATTTTTCTTTGAAGATATTTCACTTCTCATCCAAGAAGCTTCTTCAGCTCTGATGGATGGTGAGGAATGGAAGGATTTACACTCCTTGTAGACAGTTGGTCATTTGCATTCTTTTAGAGTCACCGAGGCCACCTGGAGGTTTATTTGTGCCTCAGGATCACCTGAGTGGTGCAAATGGGTGTGGAGCCTTCTTGGAACTGCTGAAAGGACCATGTTGTAGACTGGAGATAGATGATGTTGTATCCCTCCCACCTCTGTTGAGAGAGGACTGTTCAATTTTGACATGGCCTCTTTGACCCCTCTTTCAAACCAGCGGTCCTCTCTGTCCAAAATGTGAACTTTGCTGTCTTCAAAAGAGTGTGCTTTGTCCTATAAATGCAGATGGACTGCTGAATCTTGTCCTGATGGGCTTGTTCTCCTATGTTGTGCCACGCCTTTATGATCTGGGGAATGATTTAATTTACAGGATTGGATTTGCTTGCCTAAATGACCCCTTCCAACTCAATAAATTTATTATTATATGATTTACAATTTTTATGCAAGAACTGCCAGCAATTATGTCTAGAAAAGTACAGGATTCATTTGCACTGTGTATTCCTGGGCATGTTCGTGGGTTCTTGTGTACATGTGTGTAAAATGAGCTTGAGTGCGGCTGGGAATCTATTTTCAATAGCTAGAATCTTAAGTAAGGAAAAATAAACACAAAGTCAAAATTTCCTGTAGGAAAGTTGGAGGGGAAAATGGGTTTATGTGATCAGATTGACTCAAAGCTGATTATATGTTTCCCAGAATGTCCCCCAGCTTATTTCTTCCATCCTTTGTCTTTCTCCATAGGTAGAATTGCTCTATGGTTTAAAATATTTTATCGTTTCAAGGTAAAAACAGTTTACAATAGAAAACATTTGTTGGTTTTATTTTTTTTCAAGTTGGTACTGGCAGTTCTTGGCTTATGACCAGAATTGCTCCCAAAATTTCTGTTGCTAAGAAAGACAGTTGTCAAGTGAGTTTTGTTGCATTTTAAGACCTTTCATGCCGCAGTTGTTAAGTGAACTACTACAGCTGTTAAGTTAATAACATGGTTGTTAATGGGAATCTGGCTTCCCCATTAAATTTGCTTGATGGGAGATTGCAAGAGGGGAGCACGTGACCCCGGGGCATTGCAACCATCATAAGTGTGAGTCAGTTGCCAAGCATCTGAGTTTTGATCATGTGACCATGAAGATGCTCCAATGGTCATAAATGTGAAAAACGGTCACAAGTCACTTTTTCCAGTGCCGTTGTAACTTCAAACAGTCACAAACTGTTGTAAGTCAATGACTACCTGTAGTTTATAATGTCAAAATACAAGTAGTCCTTGACTGACAATCATTCGTTCAGTAACTGGTCACAATTATGACTGTGCTAAAAAAAATGTACTTCCCACCTTTGCCCAAAGTTATGGCTGTTGCAGTGCCACCGTGGTCACATGATGGCCACAAATTTGGGCACTTGGCAGCCCGCCTGCACTTATGAACACAGGGGTTCATTCATACACCTATCTCACCTCCCCCCATCTCTGCACATTTGACTCCCTGCATCCTGTCTTGCAAGACAGCAAACAGCCCCAGAACCACACAGCTCTGTGGCTGCTCTTTACATCCTTCTCTTCCAGTTCCCCTCACCAACCTTATACCTTTTGAGCAGTGGTGAAATTCAATTTTTTTTACTACAGGTCCTGTGGGCATGGCCACAGGATTAAACATCACCAAGTACAGAATTACCATTACCATTACAACTTCACCAAAGTTACAATGTAATAAGGGGAGAGGCAGTTTCTGTGAGCAAGGCAATAAAGATTAGGCTAGAAACAACTGCCTTATTTACAGGGTTAACCCTGTAAAGTTAATCTTTACAGGATTAACCTTGCAAAGTGGGAAAAAAAACAAAAGGCGATTTCTTCTACTAATCGGTTCTATAGAACGGGTGTGAAACGGCTGAATTTCACCTCTGCTTTTGAGGCCTCACTTCCTTTGCTGTCTATGTTTCAGACCCAGCTTTTCCAACATACATTTCCTACACATCAGGGGTGGTATTCAGCCTGGTCACACCGTCTCTAGCGAACCAGTAATTGCAATGACTCTGGTAAGTTCAATACTTGAAGTTTAGAAGCCACACAGCAGCAAAGCACACACATGCACCAAACCGGTAATAAAACCAGTTGCATCCCACCACTGCTACACAAGGTTGGCTATGCTATCTTGAGAAATGGGCAGTGGAGGTTTCCATAATACTTGGCTGGCACATTTTGGGGAGTAAAGGTATGCTGGTTGACTTGCTTTCTGAGGCGGGTTGGGAAGCCACATGGGGTGGGAGGGGAAAAACCAGATGGGTAAACGAATGCTTGATGAGGCTTCCCAAGGCATGGCAAGCAGCTGGGTCGTTTGCCACCCCACAAAGCTGTTGTGGATCTGCTTCCAGACTCCTCAATGGATGGGAGTTCAGAGGAGGAGGAGGGTGAGTTTGAGTCAGCAGAGGAAAGTATGTAGCTGAGTGTTGGTCAGGATCAGGACTCAGAGTGCTAGCTTGATGGAGCAGCTCAGCTGGGTCCATCGAAGGAGGGACAGGCTGAGGCTGAAGCTGAGACAGGCAATACATACCTGCAGCAAATTGGCTAGGAGGCTCCAAGCTAGGACCAGGAGTAGTTGCTGCCCCTTAGCAATAAGGAGGAGGTGGGGTCCAATCTCCTCTTGATCCAAGGACACATAGAGAGGAGACAGGCACAACACTGGTCAATTAGATTTCTCACAAGGAGGCAACTTTGTCCATCATGTAAGACTGCACTGGAATTGCCTATTAATCCTACCCTGGATAAGTGTTGCTGGAGTAACATGTTCTGTTCCGTGCCTTGTGTATTTGTGCCATGTATCCTGACCCATCTGAATTGTGGACTGTTTTCTTGCACTTTGTGTGTGTGCTTGTTGGACTTGGTTACCAAGTGACTCTGGGTTGAGCTTGGAATCTGGATCTGCACAATGGGGTGTTTTCCAAGGACCTCTTTTGGGGGACTTGAATAAACACCTGTAGAACTCTTGCACCCTAGTATCCCTGGGGGAGGAGGAACAGGGCAGTACAAAGGCAGGGTGCAGAGTCACCAGAAGAGCAGTGATGGGGAGGAGATAGAGGGAAGGGGCTGAAGTGCCCCTGTGGTTGTAAGTATGGGCAGGCTACCAAGCACCCAAATTTTGGTCATGTGACCATGGGGGTGCTACAAGGACCTTAACTTCAGGTACACATTGTAATTTTAATTTTTCAGCAAAGTTATAATTTTGGTCATTTACATAATGGTTGTAAGTCAAGGGCTACCTGTATTGCCTTGGGTTGCCATGAGCGAGTAGGTGGCAATATAAATAAGTAAGTAAGTAAGTAAGTAAGTAAG
>JAEANM010005363.1:0-19699 GCA_017656035.1 Myanophis thanlyinensis
TTTGAACCTGCATTGCCTGCACTCTAGGCAGATGTCTTAGCCATTAGGCTACAGGTCTCCTCCCCTCAGCAGTCTTTTTTATGATATATATATATATATATATCATAAAAAAGGCTAGACACTTGAAGACTTTAAAACTTTCAAGAATTTAACATACTGAATCATACTTATACAACCAGTTTTTCAAATACACTTGTGTTACTTTATTAATGCAGACATTAAATTTCTGCCAGTGGTACAGAACAAATGTACCAACTGTTACAGGTCCAGAAATGATTGTACTGTAGTGCAGAGGCATAATGAGAATATAGCAGTAAGAATCAGAAAAAAAATTATTATAAATATGCAAGACTTCTAGAAAATTGTAACAGCACATTATCAGACAAACACATAATATGAAGAGGCCATCAGGCCAATCCTAAAATCCCAATTAAAGAAGTCCCATCAATTATTATAGATTATATTTGATTATATTATAGGTTCCAAACTCAATTTTCTCCTATAATATTTAGTGAGAATTTTCTATCCTGTAGTTTAAATTCATTATTCTTTGTCATATCCACCCCAATCTTCTATTACAAAATATTTTTTTTTTCAATCTTCTTTCACAAAACTTGGTTCTAGTCCTCCAATTATTCTTCCTGTTGCCCTCTAAATCTGGTCTATCTTTTCTGAAACTTTCTTATAGCATTGCAAACAATACAACACATAGGTAATTATCAACTTACAGCCACAATTGAGCCCAAAATGTATGTTAAGTGAGAAATGTATTAAGGGAGTTTTGCCCCATTTTATGACTTTTCTTTCCAGATTTGTTGAATGAATCATTGCAGTTGTTAAATCAGTAATAGGGTTAAATGAATCTGGTTTTCCCATTGACTTTGCTTGTCAGATAGTCACAAAAGGGGATCACATGACCCTGGGACACTGCAACCGTCATAAATGTGAATCAACTGTGAAGCATCTCAATGCAATCACATAACCATGGAGATGCTACAACAGTCCTAAGTGTGAAAAATGGTCATAAGTCACTTTTTTCAGTGCCTTTGATCACTAAATGCACTGTTGTAAGTCGAGGACTACTTGTACTCAAAGCAGATCTAACCAATTCAGAATAAAGAGAGCTGTTATCCCTGTAAAGACCATAGTTCTGTTGATCAATCTAAAACTGCATATGCCTTTTTTTTGTAGACATATCAAAACAGCCACCAATGTTATTTGTAATTAATAATTATTCCAAGATCTTTTTCATAAGTGACCAGACTACATATTTCCCATTCTGTGTGTTTCTTTCCTAAATGAAAAGCACCGTATTTACCTCTTCTGAATTTTGTCAAATACTTTGTGGAGAGCAAGATATGTCATTTTAAAGCATACCAATTATATACTGAAAAATGATGCTATAGGGCAAGACTAGTTCCTTGGAAAAGTTCTTGTAACATCTGGTCATTATTACTGTTTAGTGTTCAAGATGTTTAAAAATCAATTTCTTTAAATTTTGCTCTTGATTTGTCCAGATCAAAATGTAAAACCAATGTATTTGTTGGCTGTATCATTTTTACAGCAGACACAGTATTCCATTATCTCTTTCTCCTCATTCTCAATGTAAGCATGAAAGATTTTGACAATACTTTTAGTTTTGGGGATGTGAAGCCAGAAAGAGAATTGAGAGAGAAACACTTGAGAAATGTAGCAACAAATATGAACCAGTTTAAAGAACATATAAATATTGATAGAGCCCATGGTACATTTATATTTTCCCTTTTCTTTCTTTCGCCGGGGTGAGCTAGATGCCTTGTTTCTACTGTAAAAAAGGTCTTTTTTAAACATCTCCTAGGGAGCATTTCTGCCTAGGGCAGAGGTATCAAACTTGATTTCACTGAGGGCCGCATGAGGGTTGGGTTTGACCTCGAGGGGGGAGGTTGGATGTGGCCAAGGTGGGCATGGCCAGCTTGACATTAGGGGCGCCTGTAGTTGCCCTTGTGCTCTGCTAGCAAAACTGAGCTCCCTGTTTTCAGCTGCGATGGCTTCCTGCAACCCAATGCTGGCGAAAACACATCCAGGGAGTGCTGCATGCAGCCCTCACAAGCTCCGTTTTCTGCTGTGATTGCCTCCTATAACTCTCTGCCAGCCAAAGCAGAGCTCTAGAGAGCATGTGGCCCTCGTAAGCTCCATTTTTGGCTGCATCAGCCTCCCTGCAACCCTCCACCACCAAAAATGGAGCCCAAGAGCTCCTTTTTTGCTGGCAGACGCACCACGGGCCAGTCCTTCACTGTTTCCAGGGTGGCCCTGCAGGCCAGATCTAAGCACCTCACAGGCCAAATCTGGCCCCCAGACCTTGAGTTTGACACAACTGAAATGGTGCATTTTTGGTGGACTGACACAATTCCTCCAGGACAATATTGTTCTGATTTTTGAAGACTAAGCAGATGTAATCCCTCATCCATCTGCACATCATGATGGCAAGATAGGAATTATAGCGAAGATGGGACATTTGAAGAAATACACATGACTATCTAAAACTCTGAATCTCTTTTCTGCTATTAAAATTGTGTTTATTAATCTGATACCCAATTTGTGCTGATGCCTCTAACTAAACCTAGAATTTAAGTGAAAGGAAAAGATACTTTCCTGACCTCAATAAAAGACTAAATTCATCTTTGACATAAAAGTTGGTCTAGAACACAGATGTCAAACTCACATCACATTGTCACATGACGTTTGACGACATTTCCCCATTCCCGCAGCTGGGGTGGGCATGGCCTGTGTGTGATGCATCCGGCCCGCAGCTCACCAGTTTGATACCCCTGGTCTAGACACAGAGATGATGATGTTTGGCGAGATAACACACAATATTTTCTTGGTTTGGCTAGATAACACACAATATTTTCTTGGTGGAGAGCAATGTTTAAAGTTATGGCATTAAGGTATGTAATTTCATGCAGGGCTCAGGCTATGACTTGAAATACTAGCTGAAAGCCCCACAAGAGATACTTCTGGATAGCTGTTAATCTTAACAGGAATCCCTCCCACTTCAAAATCTCGATGTAAGGATGATGCCAAGAAAGATTCAATGTTTCCTGGTAACAGGACTAAAGGGAAGGCTGATACTTATGCAAGATCCCAATTTATAGAAAGGTCAGGATCTGGGGAACGGAAACTGATATTGGTGATATTATTTTTAGCCTGTCTGCATATAGCTAGCTATATGAACTACTAGTATATACAAATATAAGTTCTTTAGAATGCTAGGATGGCTTAGATAATTTTGCTTTTGTACTGCAGGTTAACAAAATGTCCATTCAATTTCCATAATTTAGCTACTAACCAACTAAGTTCTGGGTAGGTGAATCTTCTTGGATGATCCCATTGCTAAAATGTGATTTTATCAGCTCCAAGTAGCAAGGATTTATGGATCAAATAAGTGTTATTCATATCAGCACCATTCTCAGATACAACAGACTTAGTAGCCTCAAACTTAGTGGAACAAGGATTATATCATAGAGCCAGGTGGTGCTAAAGAAAATATGTTATCTATTTTCTAGGAAAGAAGCATGCAATAAATCACTCATTCTTATGATTGGTGGCAGAGATCCCATTCCTTTTGTGAAGAAATATTTTTCTCCTCCAGTTGTTTCCAAGATTTATCTAAAATAATACATATTTAGCTGCGGATTGCATTATCAACTACAATGGCTAATAACTAAATATAACTTTCAAATGCCAATGTAGTGATTCCAAATAATACCTATATGAATAGTTTGAAAAAGCCAAATCTACCCCAAAAAATCCCCAAAGTTTTCTTCAACCCTGATGATTTCTTCTCAGTTTGGATTAGAATTATTATAAATTGTCTCATTATTATAATGATTGAGATATTTATCTGCTTGATCATGTCAAAGGCCTTATTTCAACATTCCATTTTCAAAATGGTCAACAAGAAAGCTGCAGAAAGGACATTAGAGCAAATAGACTTGGCTTGGTGTTGCTCCTTTAGTAATATCGAAGATTGTGAACTGTTACTAGTTAAAAGAAATTTACAGTTAGTTGCAGTTTTAACTGTTTTACTCCAATGAAGAGATATTTCATCACTAACGCTGATCCTTCCCAGAAAAGTCATTCTAAAATACAAACCAATTGATTGAATGTATCATCTTGGAGACAGCCATAAGACTACAATATGTTAAGGATTTTTGTATAAATTATCAAAGTACATTATCGTTGGTATGTATTATGTGTGTGCATAGTTCCTATAACTCCTAGTAACCACCAGTAAAACTACATTACTAAATTGCTAACTGTATTTAACAAACAGCTGTGGAGAGAAGGGAAAAGTGAAGAACTTCCACCAACCAAAGGGTGGAGGTAACTTCTCATACATCTGCCTTGCTTCCTTCAGCAAAATTGAGTCTCTGGGAAATCCATTCTGGCCCTATCCACCAGTGGAAATGCATCTCCTTCAGCAGAATCACCTATACCCCTCTTAGCTAGAGAAGTCATAAGTGTTCTATTAACACTGGAACAGATTTTCATAAGTGTTCAACTACACAAAACAAAATGCTACAAATGACAAAATATAGAAGACTGACAAATTGTAAGTGGGTTTATTTTAAATTGAGTGCTTAACAGTTAATTCACCTTCATTTCTTCATGGTTTTAAAACTATACATTGAATTATGCAGAAAACGAATTATGCCACACACAGAGGCATCAAAAAATCTGTCATAAGATGCACGTATCGAAATGAAAATATTTTAGCCTTCTATCCAAATCTGGATTTACTCAAACAAAAACACAGGAGGTGGGGAAAGGAGCTGCAAGGCAATTTGGCAAGCGGTGAAAGCACAATTCCTTAAGGAGGTACTCATGAGTCATCGTTAAACTGACCAGCTCCTTCCTCCTCGTGGGAAGGGAGAGCACGCTCACTTCTCCCCGGATTAGCTGTTTGTCGGAAAGAAAAGAGCAGAATTATTTCGGCGGCGAACGTAGAGACTGCATATCACAGCTCTGGGAAAGCAATTCAGCTGAGCCGTTTCCACCCGCCTGCCAGCCCGGCCCGAGGTCATACATCTCTAGCCTGTTGCCCCATCAAAACACCTCCCTCTTCGGCCGCAGAATAAACGAAGAAGCGAGAGCGGGAAGGGCGGGGACGGAGGGGCTGGTGGCTCGCGCGGTAAAGGTCCGGAAGAGGGGACGGCCGGAGAGGGAGGGGGCTCGTGCAAGCCTCCCCGCCTGAAATTCCCATTCATTCCCGGCAAACTGAGGTGCCGAGGCCTCGCCCGCGGCGCTCTTTGCGTCCCCCACGCACCCATCGCCCGTCGCTCCTCTGCACATACGCGCACGCGAGCGAGCGCCTCGAATGGCGGTGGCTGCTCCTGCCGCCGGTCCCTCGCCGCCCGCCCTCCAGCAGTGGCGCGGGCAAGCAGAGTGACACCACTGCCTGTCTCCCTCACCGGAAACGCCGCGCCCCCGAAGCATTTGCTCCAGGCTCTCCCGGCCACGCGGGGCCTGCCTCTAGCTGCCACAGGGGGAGGAAGGGAGGAAAGGAAACAGACAAGAAGAGAAGTAAAGCGGGTACCTTAATGATCCTGCGGGGCAACCCGGCCATCTTGTCTTATCAGGATATAGCCTCCACTGGACCTCGACTCCGCTCGGGGCTTACGCGCTACCGGAAGAAGCCTGTGATTCACTTCCCGTAACGTCACCGCAGCACCTCCGGGGGAAAGCTGGGAAGTGTAGTGTCAATTGCTAGCAAGAGGGGATGAATGAACCCCAGTGGTTTCGTGAACAGGAGGGCACTGGAAGCCGCGGCTCTTAGTCTCCCTTAAAGATGAGAAGCATTGATGCGTCTGTCTTTGCCTGAGAAAGGCCGTTCTGCATTCTGTTGCCTAAGATAAAGCAGCAAAATTCTCATCCCACTGAGGTTTTGTTTTGTTTTGTTTTTGGCGGGGAGGTTGCCTGAAAATTAAACCATGGTTGCTTAACAGTTATCTGCTGAATCGATTAAAGTTGGCTGGGTTTACGCAAAAGAATAAAACACTAAACCAACTAGGTAAAGTTTAGCACTGCCGATTTCCTTTATGTGGACCACCATAATCATCAAAAAGAATAAACGTTTTAATATGGCGCATGGGGAAACATTAAATGTCTTTTTTGAACTAGTTTGTGTTCACTCCCAAATACACTGTCTTAAGGACATTTATTTTCGCTAGCGGCTAGATCTATCAACAAGATAATTGCATTGTTCTCCCTCCCTACACAAGTACTGTAGATCAATATCCTTAAACTCCTAGGATTATCAGAGTTGGGCAAAAGGAAAGCATGACCTTTTTATTCTCATGTCCTCCAAATCAAATTCAAATTTTATTTGTCACATGCACAATCATACATGGTACAATATGCAGTGAAATGCTTATGCAGCCATTCACGACCACAGGTAAGTTAGGGCAGAATTGGAGGGTAGGAAATAGGTTGGGAATAAGTTGAAGAAAGGAGGTAGTTGGTAAGAAAGAAAGTAATTGGGTAGGTGGTTACTTCATATATATGTAATCAATCGTTATGATCCTTAGTGTTCAGCAAGCACACAGGCTTAAAATCAAATGTCAGGCCTTTTGAATATCTCTTCCGGAGCAGCTCTTCACCATGAGGCAATGCTTCCCTAATGAATGATAATGACAAGTTAACAAGGTTAGTGATTTTAATTTGTAGATTGGTGCTCTGGAGACAACTTTCCCTATTGCCTGAAATTAATAAAACCTTAATTAGTTACAGGCTGAAGACTGTAAAAGAAAAATTTCTGGCTCAGGGTTGAACTATGGACTTCCTTGGTAGTTTCTAGGTTTCACATTTCATTACCTAACTAGGTAACATTAGTACTAGAAAGGCTTCCCTGTTTACATACAAGACTTTTGTTTACTAATTGGCTCCAGCCAGAGGTGAAATTCAGCAGGTTCTAGCAGGTTTGCTAGAACCAGTAGTAAATATTCTAAGCAGTTCGGAGAACCAGCTGTTAGAAGAAATATCCTTTTGTTTTTTCCACTTTACAGGGTTAATCCTCTAAGGAAGGCAAGAAAGAAAAATTCTGCTGTTGTTTCTAACCTAATCTTTAGTGCCCTACTTACAGAAACTGCCCACCCAGTCACATGACCCCCCCAGCCACACCCACCAAGCCACACCCACAGAACCGGTAGTTAAAACATTTGAATTCCACTACTGACTCCAGCACATTCATGCAATTAAAAAACCGATGCTGGAAAATAACATCATACAAACTTAGGTCTAAATATTTTTACTGTAATTTCCCCCTATTTTGTTGTGGATGCCAAGAAAGTTAAACAATCAGTGTATTCCTCCACCCCCACCCCCCTCCATTTGTCCTATTTTCCATATCCTTTCTTCATATATCTGATAACCTTAAGTAGACCTCAGTGGTCATGTAGACAAGTTAGAGACCATCAATTTAATGGGGCTGTGCATAAAGGCAGATCATCACACATCTGTTCAGCTATCAGTGCTCTCTCTCTTGCTGTAAAAGTCAGTATATAACTATTGCCATTCCACTGCATCCTAAACTTGCATCTTGAGGCAGCTACCTCATAATGCCTATTGGTAATCTCATATTGCATTTGCACTGAAAGCAAATTCTTTTGTGCCTTCATATTTCAATTGCAACTCTATTTTGGGTGTCTCTTTTGAATCCAAGACTGGAATGATAGTTATCTGATCATGAGGCCTTCTTAGAAATGGAGTCCCTCACGAATAACTTCCTAGTTACTCCTAGTAATATTGCTGCTATTATTATGAAGGATTTATCCAGGAAGGTTGCTTTGTGATATTAATATCAGATGCTACAAGCTATATTAAAAATTAGTGGAATTCAAATAAATCTATTTTGAGTAAATGTGAAACATGTATTTTATTTGCTGATCTGTTTCTTTTGCTACAGAGCCTTTCTTAAAATTACAAATCACTCTTTCCTACTCCAAAAGCATTCTAGAAGATGACAACAGCAAACCACTTCCACACGGCCATATTAACATCTGTTAAGTTGCCAGCAGCAGCTTGAATTGAAGGAGATGTTACATTTTCTCTACATAGTTCAGTGTTAAACTATTTTATGTATGGAAGAAAAACTTAATGTCAATAGTCACATGGACTGAGAATTCTGGCATCTAATTAAGCTGCAGGAAGGCTGAGCTACAGTCATATATCTGCTGAAGGACAAACAATGCCTTACCTCAGCAGGAAGCAGTATCTGGCTGATTTTATGTGGGCTTAGAAACTAATTGGGGTCAGGCCTGATTAGTATTTGGATCATCAGGAAAAACCAGACTAGAGAGAAAGAACTGTCAGAAGAAGCAAGCAGTAAATTTGTACTGTTGCCAAGAAAATGACACAGCCATGTCCACAAAGCCATCAGGAGTGCACTTTACTTAAAAGCAATGTTACATTTAAAGAAAATACCATAATATGCAATTCAGCAACCACATTATGATACCATCATACAAGTAATATCCAAGGGGGAAAAAACACCAATCTTTCTAGCAATACTGGGAAAAGTAGTGTTCCATTCTACAGTACTATATTTCCATTCCATTGGTCACAATGTTGCAACTCTGCCTGAATGACACTGCTCTGCCTTGTGTTAAGTAGACAGAAAGGATTGCCAGCAACAATAAATGGAAGATGTCAAAATCTGAAAGATGGTGGGTGTGGCACTGCTATATTTATCATCTTATAGATTTTGATCCCTCTATGGACATCACTACAAACTGTTCTTAACCTCTTGTTAATAAGTTGATTGCTTCATGACCATTGCTTGATTCAATTTTGTCACAAGGTGTTGGAAAAGAAAATGATAATGCAAAATGTTTTGACGAATACAGGTAGTTCTTGACTTACAACCAATTGTTTAGTGATCAAAGTTACAACACTGAAAAAAGTGACTTATGACCATTTTTCACACTACCACTGCAGCATCTCAATGGTCATGAGATGAAAATTTGGGCACTTGGTAACTGGCATTTATGACAATTGCACTGTCCCAGGTACATGTGATCACCGTTTGTAACCTTCCCATCTGGCTTCCGACAAGCAAAGTCAATGGAGGAAGCCAGATTCACCTAATAACAGCATGATTCACTTAAGAACTGCAGTGATTTGCTTGACAACTGTGGCAAAAATGTTATAAAATAGGACAAAACTAAATAATTGCCTTTCTCATCAATGGAAATTTTGGGCTTAATTGTAGTTGTAAATTGACAACTACTTTTATTTTGAAGAAAGTTGAAGGCAGCAGGCAACTTTATACTGATACAAAATGCAGTTATAATTATAAATTTAAGATAAAATAGACATTTTAAAAAGCAAATCAATGCTTTATTACCCTCCAAGAGCCTTTCCAGCGAAATATGTATTGACAACAATTCTCAACAATTCTAACTGACTAGAGTTATTCCACATATCTTCAGTGTTAAGATGCAGAAGGCAATTCCACTCACTAACATTATCCATAAAGTACTATATTGTAAAAAAAATGCAACAATGATCTTGTTCTATTTTTATTCTCAGGATATCCTCATCTGCAAAATATTTAAAATATATTAAAATGTTTATAAATCTAGCATAGAATTCTATACCTGATCATTCAAAAGTAATTTGTACTTAATTCATAATAAATTCCAGGATTGGTGAATATGGGTTTGTAATAAAATGTTAGTGAAGTGTAAGCTTTTATGAACTACAGGCCATTTCCATTGATTTAATTTTATTTATCAACTTCAGATACTTGGAAAGCATAGCTTGCCTACTAATGCCAGCCCATGTGTAGAATAGACCTAACAATTTTTGCAAATCAGTTAAAGTACAGATGCCCTGTCAATAATTAAACGCAGTTAAGTTTGCATAATAACAAAGTTGGAAGGAACCTTGAAAGTCTTCTGGTCCAATCCCCTGCTCCTGCAGGAAACCCTATACCATTTCAGACAAATGGTTGTCTAATTTCTTCTTAAAAACTTCCACTGTTGAAGAATTCACAACTTCTGGAGGCAAGTTGTTCCACTAATTAATTGTTGTCATTGTCAGGAAATTTCTTAGTTCTAAGTTGCTTATCTCTTTGATTAGTTTCCATCCATTGCATCTTGTCCTGCCTTCAGATGCTTTGGAGAATAGCTTGGCTCCCTTTTCTTTATGGTACTATTTCTCCATCCCTACGGACACCCTATTACCCTCTTTTTATTGTTTCAGCCTACCATGGATGATTTCTGATTTGTTCTAAATTCTAAAACAGGTTGTCTCCAATCTTTCTTCACTGTGTTAAATGTTTTTTGGTCCATGTTTACATATTACAGTATTTCTTTTATTCTGTATTCTGGCTTCTGTTAGGAAGATACAACAATGACACTGCAGGGAAGTGTGCTGAGCAACACTTTTTGGAAACTCGTCCACAAAATACTGGATGTGCCCCTTCCCAACTTATTTCTGCTCTCATCTCCTCCCAGCTAGTACTGCCTCTCTCTTTTCCTTCTATACCACAGTTTCTGAATGTTATCCTTCCATTCTTATATCTAACAGCACTGGAATATTAAGTCTGTATTTTGGCAAATAAATCTGAAACCAGACAACCATTTCAGCCACTGAGTATTTTTAAGCATCAAAATATCAGTGGTTCTGAAGTTGGAGGACTTTTTCATTGTGGGTCCTAGAATGTTTACCTAGGGTCCAACAGATCACAAAACAGACTTAAATTAAATGAACTATGTAACCTACATTGATTTTCAGGTTCTGTCAAAGTTTTCCCAATCTAATTTGGAGATGCTAAGCATGGATCTTGCAGATGCTTGGACTTTCTATATTTTACAATTGCACTAAGTCTTTCCCCAAATGTAGAAACACAAGTCAACAAATTGACTTACACTCTACCTATCTGGGTAGGAGGGCTTTAAACCAATCAAATATATTTTTGTTTGTTAGAGCCTCCAGGCAAAACCAGTTATAGAATTACCTATGTGGAATTAAGGAACATGCAGTTAGATCTGAACATAAGCATGTGTTATTGCTTTGTATTATCACTGACATGAGCTCACACTTATTAGTTTCTAGGACCCAATTATTAAGTGCTTCTTCCCCCTATTCCAGCAGGAGAATTTGGGTGGAAAATATATCTTGCTGATTTTACACAAAGAATTAATCACCATGTTAAATGGGTCAGTAAATCATAGTTGATCTAGTTTACACACTACCTCAAATTAGCCATTACAATTTTAGTCTATCTTATTCTAATAATCCAATTTATACTGTTAATGTATATGTCTGTGGTACGGTATATCAAAAAACTGTATTCAGTAAACTATTGTTAACTTTATCATGAATTAGTATCTTATGTGACTATAACATGAGTTTCTATTATTGTCAAGTAACTTGATATCAGATACTTCAGCGGTATACTAGAACTAGTCAGAAATATAGTTGCAGAGCACACTTTACGTTCTGAAGTTGTCCAGGTAAAAATAATTCCCAGTCCTATCCGATGTCACACGAGATTGAACTATTCTTCTATTTTCACACACCATGCCATGCAATATACTGACTATGATTATGAAAGAAGAAAAGTTTGCGCTGATAAACTACGAACAGGAAACTAATTGGAAAGATTTCTGTAAGAAGAGTTATCTTGTACACACTCGGATGCTACAGATTGGACAGCCTTCTCATCCGAACTACATTTCCCAATGTCCTTTGGTGGATCTTGACAGGTTCCCGGAAGTTATTCCGAGAATTCGTCTATGGCATAGAAATCCGATGTCCTCTGTTTGGTAAGCGTTTCTGCGTTATTTCTTTTCCCTAGATTAGACTTTTGGCTGTCTGGCCAAGTCCTATTGTCCTTCCGCAAAAGTTGCGTCCTCATATAGAAACTTTAGCTTATACCGTTTAAATAGTGTAGTTGGGCACTACTGATATCTAATATTCTCCACGTGTTAGACTGCAGCTTCCACTCTTCTCGTCCTAGCTGAATCTCCCATTCTATGGCACTGATAGTCCAATAGTTTACCATTCAGAGTCGCTGGGAGTCGGGCGGCATATAAATAAAATTATTAGCATCAAATTTGGTGGCTAAATTAAGTTATTTTTTTTATCCCAATGGGTAAAAAATTGGTAAATACTGACCAGAATCAGGTAAAATCAGTAAAATGAGAGCAAGAAGACCTATTTCTGCCTTCCCTGTTTAAGCCAATTTATTACAAAAGTTTTAAGACTAATTGCATAGGAATTTACATATGTAGGTTATTATCATAGCCTTACCTGAATTTAAATATCATTTTAAGTATAATACCATTACAAGTATATAATTCGTATACTTGTTTGTGAATTTAATGGTTTAATTCTAAACCAGTTCGCAGTACTTCATTTCACAGCTCCAAGACACAACTATATTAGAGCCCGCCTTATCCTGTAAATTTACCCAAATTCCAAAACTGTTAAACCTTCTGCTTTCTAGATAGCCGTTCACTTATAAGATTTAGTTGATAGTCATTGTGACCACCTGTTAGCAAGATTTGGAATGACAACAGGTTTCTCATTTCTGCCTTGAAATCTTTCACTGAGAATTTCAGATACTATTCTCCAAGCTAAATGGATGCAATAAGTCAGAATTTTTACACAGTCCACAGATACTGTATGGAACTACTTTCCTAAAATACTCGCCTAATGACACTTCTTTCTCTTTTCAGTGTTGCTTTAAAATCTTTATTTAAAAAAAATGTGTCTATTTTAAAATACTAAAGTAGCATTTTAACTTTTATTATTTGTTCATGCATTATATTAATAACATTAGTTTAAATCACTTTAAAAGCCATATTGGAATAAAGATGCAGAGAGAGACAGTTGTGTAGCTGGACTGTTAACAGAGAGAACTAGTTTCTAGTCCTCCCCTAAGCATGGCAACCAGCTGAATGACTGGGTCAGTCATCTCCTGTCAGCCTAATGACAAGCTGGCTGCAAAACAAAATTCCACGTCACACCATGCATTGATAAGAATTAGACAAGTGCAATGTAAAACAAGTGCATCCTGCAAATAACTGGGGCAAATACTAAGATCAACACGGATGAATGTGCAGGAATTGGGGTTGGCGGGGTTAGAAATAAGTTGAAAAGCAATTACGGTAAATTGTGTTAATTCTGCTTAGATTGGGGGCTGGTGAAAGTTAAGATACTGGCCTTGAAAAGAGGGAGGCTGTCTCACTTTAGCAATGAAAGTCCATTTGATGACTTTAGACTTGGGATTTTTTCTCAGCCCAAGTGGAACCACATGGGGTCATTGTTGTGAGAGAAATAGGAGGAGGAAAGAGTACTGTTTTAGATATGTTCACCACTTGAATTATTTATAAACATATGGTAGGATAAAAATAAATAAAAATAGTTTTAATGCTTTTTAATAATTATTATATAATGGTTTTAAATAATAACTTATTGTTTTACTGGATTCTTGTATGCACAGTCACTTTTCATGAGATGAGCAGCTATATAAATTTGATTAATAAATAACAATTAAATTTATGTAGTCGGTATATACATACTGCTATACTATTTTTGATAGTTTTGGGACAATTTTTGACCATTACAAAAAGGCTAAATATAACTATTTAAAGAGGAAAACAGATCTTAATGCTTTATATAACTTTTGCTTTCTCCTTATTTTTGCAATATCCTAATTCTACCTTGGAAATGTGTGGCTTTCAAGCAGTGCTTCTCAGCCATGGCATTTTCCAGGCATGTGGACTTCAGATCCAAAATTCCCCAGTCGATATGGCCATAGATGGTAATTTGGGGAACTGAAGTCCACATACCTGGAAATTTTGAAAGTTGACTTAGAGGACTAAGACTAATGAAATAGTCATTAATGACTGTGAATATGAAGAAGTTCCCATCTATGGAATTAAAATAATGAATTCTTAGGCAATGATTAGACTTTGTATTGTTAATTGCTCTCTAGTAATGCATGGAACAGCTGTTGAAATACTGAAGTAATTAACTTGTTATTGACTTAATATATTTAAACTAATGAGCTGGCTTTCAAACAGGAATGAAACTTGAATTGATTTCTCCAAATTCCACTCTTTTAACCAGCTACCATGGCCACAGCCTCGAGGAAGTCTGTTTTGTATTTGGCAACTTTCATTAGGAAGCCTTTGCTAACTGGTAAGCATTGTGCATTCTCTGTATTACTAGCTAATTGGATACTATGTAGAATAGTGCTTCTTTGTGGCCAGGAGAGTAGTGATCTTACATTACAAATAACAGCTGATTCTGATCTTTCTGAAAAATGTACATTATGTCAGATATTGGCCATCTAATAATCCTCCATCTGGTGGCCTTCCTTTGCTCATGAATGTTGCCATCATAAAGCTATGTTACTTGGCTTGAGTAGGAACAGAAAGAATTGACTTCAGTGTAAAATTGATTAAGCCCTTTTCTATTCAGTAGTAGTCAGTTTATTCAAGAAGAAACAATTTTACTATTTTTTTGATCTTTGCTTAGTTGTCAGTGTCTTTACAGGTAATCCTTGACTTATGACCATTCATTTAACAAAAGAAGTGACTTACAACTAGTCCTCACACTTACAATCATCACAATATCCCTATGGTCACATGATCAACATTTGGCCATTTGGCAACTGGCACATATTTATTAGGCTTTCAGTGTCCCATGGTTGCATGATTATCATTTGCAACTTTCCCACGGTGTTTCCACAAGTAAAATCAATAGGAGAAAACCAAATTTGCTTAACAACTGTTAATGACATTGGGCTAAAAAGGTAAAATTGGATATGATTCATTTAACAATCACTTTGCTAAGCGACAGAATTTCCAGTTCTAGTTGTAATTGTAAATTGAAGACTACCTATATTAATGGATAAGGAAATATAATGGCATTTTGGATGATAAGAAATTCCCAGGATTACATCAATAAAGTGGAATAAATAATGCACCTTCAGTAGTAGATGTAGATATAGCAGATGAGTAGAAAAAGAACCTTGTTGGTCTTCCTTTTTTTCAAAATATAGAACTCAGTACTAGTGAGTGCTATTGAATGACATACATTTGGATTGCCAACATGTGTTGTCTTGTGTAGTCTTGCCTTAAATGTCCATGAACATTTATATCCCTTCCCTACCTCACACCTTTTCTATATGTTTTAAATCAGCCGTCCTCTACTTCCCATTATTCCAAGGTACCAAAACAGGATTATGAGAATTCCAGTCCAAAATAATTTGAGAACACCAAGTTGGATAAAACTGCCCTATAGAAGTCTTTTTGCTTTTTCTTTCAAAGTTGTAGTTTGGTTTACAAATTTTGAACAGTGAAACAATTGGATTTATGCCAGAATTAAAATCCCTAAATTTATCAACAAACCCCTAAATTACCACTACAGTGTATAACGTTGGTGGTATTTTTATTCCCATAGTGTTAAAAGAGACTGACAGTGTAGTATGTATTGGGTTAGTACAGAGGTGAAATTCAGCCGGTTGCACAGGTTCTATAGAACCGATTATTAGAAGAAATCTCCTTTTTCCTCACTCTGCAGGGTTAATCCTGTAAAGATTAACTTTATAGGGTTAATCCTGCAAATAAGGTAGTTGTTTCAAGCCTAATCTTTATTGCCTTGCTCACAGAAACTGCCTCTCCCCTTATTACATTGTAACTTTGGTGAAGTTTAATTCTGAGCTTGGTGATGTTTAATCCTGTAACCACACCCACAGAACCGGTAGTAAAAAAAATGGAATTTCACCACTGGGTTATATAAAACTATTTAGCTTCTATATTTGCAGATGCAGCCATGTTTCATGCCTGTCCCAAATCTACATATTCACCACTTCCTGATGACTATAACTGGCAAGTATTAACTATTTTACATGTTATCAATATTAATTTACAAAGACTGCTAGATGCTAACATTTGTACTGAATGAGCTGGCAATTGAGCATCATACAATGTGCCATCACGATATCCCCAATACACTCCAACTCCCTTGTCTTACGTGTGGGTTGAAGACAAATGCAAAACTGGTGCGTACCTTTGTTTTAAACTAACAGCCTGATACATAGATTGGTTTAATTAATTAATATATATTATTTTAATTTATAAACATAGAAGAATAGCAGCTTTTTCATAAAGGTTGTTTAAAACTGTGAAATAACTATCCACAAGAACTGCAAATCCTGCAGAAGGATTATTTACAATGTGTGGAAGAGCATACAAAGAACCTGTCTTTGGTTCTGTAAACTGCTTCCAGCTGTTTCTGCATGTATATTGTTCTTTAATTATGAAAAAGAGATGCTATATGCACGGTTTCTAGAAGTTGATTCACAAATAGTTATCTAACCTTTCTATACATTTGTACGTTAGGGGCAGAATATACCATATTTTTCATTGTGTAAGAAGATGCACCTAGCTTTTGGGGAGGAAAGCAGGGGGAAAAAATCTGCCTTTTCCTCCTTGCAGCCAACAGGTCAGCTTCGGCACAGCCTGATTTAGCACGAGCAGCTGATTGGCGGTTGGATCAGCCTCCCAGAATCAGCTGTTCCAGGCTGTGGGGATTGCTGTGGGGATCGCTGCAGCCTGTCGCTGCCTCCATGCACCTCATTTTCAGCCATTTTTCGACCCATTTTGGCCCGTTTTTCTGCCTTTTTCAGTCCTTTTTTGGGCCAAAAAAGAGGCCCAAAATGGGCCAGTTGATAGGGCTTCGGCAACACTCGCTTTATAAGATGCAGCGACATTTTCACCCACTTTTTTTGGGGGGGGGGGAGGTGCATCTTATACACCAAAAAAATATGGTAAGCAGGCCTGATAGAGCCAGTTTGGTCCAGTTTGCAAGCTAACATATTATTACTGTATCTCCTGAATTGAAATATATATTGTTCTGAGGCAACTCAGAATGCTGGGAAATTTGGTTAGGAAATTGACACATGCCAAAATATCCTTCAAATATTTTATACATTTGGTCCTTTTTTAGTTGTATTACTATAGAAGTATGAAAGTTACTTTCATTGTTTTCAATAGAAATATTGAATCATCTTCTTGTTCGTGTTCGTGTCATATTACGAGGTACACAATTTTGCATTTCACCCACCACTTTGTCTAGTATGCAGCATTGGCAGAGCATATGCCTATGGCTACGATATCTTCACGCAGGCAGTTCCATCCAACAGAAATATTGAATATGGGTGTTTAAAAATTTGTTATCTTGTGTTTAGATTACAAATACCACTTTTAGTTCCTATGCAGTTTATGTATTGCATGCTTGCTTGGTTTTTTACATTTATTAAACTACTTTGTTATTGAATATATTTTGGCAACTTTTAAATGTTGGTGTTCTTTAGTTAAATATTTTACAGTTTATGTGTATCATTTAAAATAATTGCTGTTTAGTATATTTTCCGTAAATTTTAATTAAAGCATTATCTCCAATGCCATTGTTTTAAAATGGCAGGAATATTGATGTGTGCTTTATTTTCTAGCAAAGTTGAACTTGCTATGACATCAGATGGAAAGACAATTGTTTGCTATCACCCTTCAGTGGACATTCCATATGAGCACACAAAGGTAACTGAAAATTGCATCTTTCTGAAAATTGTTACTAGTCCTAGGTAATCTTCTTATATATATGTTGCTGGGTGTTATCCCATAATATGAATGTGATTTACAAGGTAAGATCATAAAAGGTAAATTACAAGAGGTAGCAATATTACATTAATGGATTACCTCAGATACTTTGACCAACTTTCAAACAGATGATATAAATACATTCAGGTCATATAGTAGGAAAATGGTGTCCTGGTAATCTCAGTGCTGTTAAATATTGGCTTTAACCTTAAATATTGTGTTCAGGATCATTTTAAAAGGTGTAAATGCTTTCATTGATTTTGGATTGTCTTGAGTTCAGTTGTAAATGATAAGCTGTAGGGGGGCTTTGCTCCCCCTCTAAAGTTTTGAGTCAGTGATTCTAATATTGATTAGAATAATATTTAGAGAATAATACTTTTATTTCACTGCACCTGTGTATGATTTGCCAATTAGGGAAGTAACTATATTGAATTCTACTGTATAGTGCAATACTAATGCAATATCAGGGATTTTCAATTTAATTGTATAGAACGTGAAGGATGTGGGTTTTTGTTTTATTTTTATAGTCTTTTTATGTATAATGTACACAGAAGATCACATTTCATTTCATTCTACGAGGTGCAATGACAAGTATTCAAATTCAAGTTCAATCATCATATGAATCCAGTGCCACAAAATATGTAATTATTGACTCCTGTAGCTTAAAGGGAGTAGGCAGAGAGGATAAGCAGGTATTCCAGGTTTAAAAGCATTGTTGGAAATAGGATGCTAGGCTAACTATATACATTAAGAAAAGTCTTGTAAAAAGCCTTTCTAGTAAGATCTCATTAGAAAGGCTTTTTACAAAACTTTCCTTGGTGTATATTAGTGTTAATAGTTTTGCTGTCTTGTATTCGCATCCTCTGTTAATCGTATTACAGTCAAATAGTGCAATCTCATCTGAATTAGTAAATGGAATCTCTTTGAAGAAATAGACTTTTAGTTTTATTTCTTAATTTGAATGACATACTGTATACTTTAACAGCCCATTCCACAACTAGACCCTGTGACCTATAAGGAAGAAACACATGAACAAGTCCTAAAGTCTAAATTAGAAGAAAAGGAAGTCTACAAGAGTGAGCCCACAATTGAGGCACTTAGTAAAATGTTTTACACAACCAAACATCACTGGTATCCTGTGGGACAGTAAGTATTTCTGAAGGTATCAATTGTAAAATTAAAATGGAGTGGAATTACAATACTTCAAGTTCTTTCCTGGTGCATAACTCAGTTGAACATGCATTACAGGTTTGGACTGCATTTATTGACTGATTAGAATTCAAGGATTCAACCCATAGCTTTATACATTCTCTGGAAATGATAGCGAAGAAGTGTTTGGAGTTTGCATAAGCAGAGCATTTCTCTGCCAGTCATTAAAGCAGCCAGATTTTTTTTTTTTTCATTTTTCTGTGTGAGCCTGAAACACCCACAGCACTCATGCACTCATAGTTCCTCACATTTCTGTCCTTCTGAGTACCCTATAGGTAGATTAAGGAAGTTGAGTGAGTTTCCATGGCTGAGGGTGAATCTGAACTATTTCTGTGGTCTTACTCCAGCACCTTAACCATTGCACCAAAACTGAAAATAACTGCATGTGCATCTTAGATGAAAAGTATGCCACATTGGCTCAAGAAAAGCTGGAAAAATTTGGGAACATGTTATACTGAGTAGATGTTGATATCAGCAGTACTTGTAACATTTAGATTCAAGAGTTAATTAACTGTTTTTAGAAGTTAAACCATGCCATTCATTGTTCTTTCTTCCAACTCAAATAATTTTTTAAAGGTACAAAATTATTTGCCTTTACTAAAGCAGTGCACCTTTCTTTGGATTCAGAAAGTCTAGCTACTGTTCTGCATTTTCTAAAATATAGGAGGACTGTGTTGTGCAAATATTTTGCTTTTTATTTCTTTTCTTCGAACTCTCTTAGGAATGTGATAATCTCACTGAAAATACAGTGGAGCAAAAAAGTATTTAGTCAGCCACCAATTGTGCAAGTTCTCCCACTTAAAAAGATGAGAGAGGCCTGTAATTGGCAT
>JAEANM010005364.1:0-19699 GCA_017656035.1 Myanophis thanlyinensis
AGTCTATGCTTCCTCCCACAATGGAGAAGCAGTCTTTCTCTCTCTCTCTCTCTCGTACTTACACACACACACACACCTCACATAGAGAGCTCAATGGGGTTTTGTTTTTTTTGTAGTGGTGGACCATGCCATATACACCTAAAAAATGTAATTCTCTGAATCAAGTTATGTTTTAGAAACTTCACAGAAAGGCAGAATATTCTCACCTTGCTGGCGTAATCCTTCAGAGTGGTACCAGTATCTAAATCAAAAGCATCATCTTTCTTCCCTACTGCCAATTCCTCCAGCCCCACATCTGCTTGCACTGCCAGGATGGTGCCACCCATTGTTGTAGGAACAGGACGGTGTATGAAAGCTGTGGATCCATCTTCCAGCTGGATGGCCTCCAAAGTGTTGGGGTCAAAACCCTCTGAAGTGGACCACAAATACTGTATAACCACATCTCAGCTCTAATCACTAGGTATCTATCCCTTGATCATTTAGAGGTAATAAAATTCTAAGGGTTAAGGCCATCAATAGTAAAATCCAATGATAATTGGATTTAATTGAGTTAGAACTCAAATGTTACATGTCAAATGATCTTGCAATTCACATTCAAAGATGGATGGAATCAAAAGACTGTGTTGCTTTTATGGAGCAGACTATCTGGAACAATTCTATCCATTCATGATTTGAATGAGAAGCAACTGAAGAATAGTATTGATTTATTTTCAATAGATGAATAGTTTATCATTTATGGCTGTAAAGAATGGATTAGAAAAAAATTGACATAGCCATGTTCCCAACCTTCCAAACCAGAAACAACAGAAACAAATAAAGAAGTCATGCCCTCTGCCTTCCATCTCTGAACTTCCTGGTTAATTCAAATCATGGTTTACCCATATCTTACCCATCAAATTGTGGTTTCTCAGTGATCAAGAAAAAATTCTCACAGAGAAGGGAGCACAACACAAGATAAAACATCTTACTACTGACGTAGGCAATCCAGAAAATCTACAGTAAAACCAACATAAATGTTTTATCCAGGAGTGAGTTGGTGGTGGTGGTGTTTTTTTTAGAAAAAGTAACATACAATGCTGCCTATAATCCTTCTGCTTAGAGGCTTTTTATGGATAATGTATTGAAAACAAAAGTTGAAGAGTGAGAGCTACCTTTCGGAGTGTGGTGTATAAAAGCCATGGTGCCATCTTCCAGTGCAACAGGCTGACCATCTTCAAATGTGATCGATTCTATGAAATGAATCAGAATATACACAGGCACACACACGTGATCTCAAAGAAATCAACTCATCCGGTTTTTTCATGCAACACAACACAAGCAAAGCTTAACAAGAATCCCCATCACTGTTCACTTCTTTTGTTTTGAAGAATACCCTCTCTGAACTAAGTGAAAATTATTCTTGTTTATCTGACTCTAAATTTGCTTAGATGTAGAAATAAAAGCATGATCAAGTGCAAGGCCCTGTTTGTTCTTTTCAGTACAAAGAGGGAACTCCAAAAACCTCTCAGTTTGTAATCAGAAGCCACTTTTCCAGGCGATTTTTACATTAGAGAGTACCCTATCCCCAACCTGGCAAATGTAAGTGCATTACTTTTTAATTCCTACACTACATAGATACTACTTATTTAACAAACACTTGTCCAGTGACTGTTGAAAGTTACAACAGCACTGAACGACGGCTACTTATCTCTGGTCCTCGAAGTTCTGCCTGTCCCATGTCCCCACAATCTTGTGATGCCCTGCCCTTATAACAGTTGCAGCATCCCATAGTCACATGGTTGCTATCTGCAACCTTCCCTGCCAGCTTCCACAAGAGGGGAAATGGGAAGTTGGCAAGGAAGTCTGCAAACTACTCTGGCCATTTGTTCCCACTAACAGCCACCTCCACCCGTACCACACCTGCACTGCCCCTTACTTGCAAGCCATCTGGGACTCCCTTAACAACCCAAGGTTCTTGTTTAATTATGGCCATATGGTGTATTGGGAGTGCCAGCAATAAGCAGTGCAGCCATTTAGCATCATACTTTACAACTGCATCTCTTAGCAATGGAAATTCTGATCCCACTTTCCATCATTAACTGAAGATTACCTGTATACCTCTACAGCATTAGATGCCAATTCTAAGGTACTTATAAAGCAACTATATTACACCTCCCAGAGCCCCTCCTTGAGGGAGATAGACAGTCTAGAAACATGATTAGATAGGTAGGTAGATATGCAGAGCATAACTGGTGTCTCCAGCCACTTTAGCTAGGAGACACATCTAGAATTTTGAAATAGTATTTTCATCAGATGGTTGCTATGGAGTGCATGATTAGCCAGCTAAAGCACAAAATGATGAACTTCCTCCTCACCACTCTTATGAAGTCCCTAAATTCCTCCCCATATGTCTGCTTATTGTTGTCCTTTTTTCTAAACATACGCATACATAGTTGCACCGCTCACCACTTCTATCGCCTAAGAACGCCTTCAATATTCACTTTTATTTCTTAGAAATAAAGTCAATGCTGGTGTTTTCCTTGTAGCCTGCTAGCTTTTAATTTGTTTAAATACAAATTTCTAAAAATATAAAATGAGATCTTTTAAAACAATAAATCAGTGTGACAAATTTCCTGTAAGGAATATTGATAGTGGTGGGAGTTATTGAGCAACCATGCTACTTTTACTATGTTGTGTTCTAGTGGTGCTATACTCAATGCCCATCTTAATTTCCAAACTTCCTCAAATTTGCTCAATTTGAAAACCTCTAGCATTGGTTCTGCTAGTGTTAAAAAAGTGCTGGTAGGCACCACTCTGGAACTTAAAGCAGAGGCGAGGCACCTATGATGATGTTGAATTACAATTTCCAGCAATCCTAGTATAACAACTTTAGGAAGGCCACATGTTCCTCATATTGCTTTAAAGAAACCACAAGATGTGCATCAGCAATTTTAATTCACCTTTCTGAAGAGTTACTTGTTGGAAAAAAGCTGTGGATCCATCTTCAAGTTCAATCACTTGTCCTTCAATTAATTTCTCTTCTGAAACAAGAATTTTGAAACACTTGTCAATTTTCTAGGAAGCAAAATTAAAATGTTTAGCTACATAGCCATTAAAATGTCTTAAGGAACATGAACTGGAATCTTATATGTTATATGTTAGAATTATGGCTTCAGAAACATATTATCAGCTTTACATATGGAATCCAGAATACTAAATTCAAGATTCGGATTCAGATTTTATTTATCACATACACAATCATACATGGTACAATATGTAGTGAAATGCTCGTGGTCATAGAATTAAATTAAAAATTTACAATTTAGGAAGGCAGCATTAGTAGAATTCTTGTTTTCTGCATTTATCTTTATCAATAAATACAATATTTTTCCACATGAAATAAGTAAAGAAGACCATAATACCACTTAAAATATATAAAAATGTATTCTTGTGCCAGGTAAATTTGCAATCAGTCATTACAACTTACAATAGTTTAAACACAGGAATGAAATTAATTTTTTCTTTGGTAAATGGAAAAGCATGTTAGAAAATTTCTTATGGGTTAGTTAGGGGATGGGGAAGAAGCCCAAGCCTGCAGGGACCAGGAGAAACAGACCCAAGGGCTATGGGGAACCCTAGGGGTAGGAACTGGGGCACATGAGGTAGAAGAGGCCTTGGCCTGGTACTCCTGGGAAGGTGTTAAGCCACCCTTAGCCCTGAGGCACCCTGTGCTCCACTTAATGACCTGTGTGCTTATTTGGCTAGTGCATTAGGGAGAGTAGGAATGGGGGTTATTAAGACAGGCTGTCTCACTTAATGGTCGTCACAACTTAGGAATAGAATAGGAATAGAATATAATTCTTTATTGGCCAAGTGTGATTGGACACACAAGGAATTTGTCTTTGGTGCATATGTCTCAGTGTACATAAAAAGAAAAGATACATAGGATTGTTTAGGACTATAATAGGCAGACTCCATTAAGTTGCAAAGGTTGAGGACTACCTGTACTATTAAAATTTAATACACATAAAGCACATATATTTGATGAAATATTTATCCAAATTACATTGCCTTTCACTCTCCCTTGTGTGTAATGCTTTGATCCTAGGGTTTCTGCTTTGTCCTAGTCACTGACCACAACTGCCACAGCCTTCAACTGACTCACCACCTGCCTCCTGCTGAACATAGGCTGTTGTCCCATCAGAGAGGGTCATCGTCTGTAAACTCAAGCTCTCCATTTTGTTCTGGTAGCAGCTTCTTAGTCATGTATTCAACACTGAAAGCTTTCCCATTGACACAGCTATAATAAAAATAAAAAGGTATGCATATTTGTGTGTACATTTCTTGTTCCCACTTACTGTTAAGCATAAATATAAACATGGGCAAAAGTCATTAGAAAGGATTAACAAGGCCAACCAAATGGAAACAGCAATGCACCTTGGCTATGCAACAAACAACAACAAAAAAGAACACCAGTTGTATTCCTCAGAGGCCCTGGGAGCCAATGTTCGAGACTGGAGAAGATGAATCTTCTTTTATTCCATAGAGCTACTCTTACTATTATAGAATAATGTATATAACTTTTAGTGGTAAGAAGGGATTTAAAAAGTAAATTAAAATAAATGTATATGTAACTGGAACCAGAATCTTTTCTCTGCTAGGCAGATTCTCCTGAGATACATGATATTTGAGCAAAACCAAGATGAGAAAAGTAAAGGTACCTTACCTTACATGACCAATCAGGGGTTTCATGCTTTATGACAAGTAAACAACTTTCACAGATCACCAAGCTGAATATTAAGCAACCCAAGCATAATGGTAGCTTGTCCTAAGCCTATGCTTTATAGATAGTTCTCAAGTTATGACCACAACTGAACGCGAAATTTATGTTACTAAATGAAACATTGAGTTTTATAACTTTTATAATTTTTTTATTTATATAAATTTTATAACTTTTCTTATCATAGTTATTAAGTGAATGATTGCATTTATTGAATTAGTAACATAGTTGCTAAGTGAATCTAGATTTCCCATTGACTTTGCTTGTCAGAAGGTCACAAAAGGTAATCACATGATCCTGGCACACTACAACTATCATAAATATGAACTACCTGCCAACATCTGAATTTTGATGTTGTGACCATGAGGATGCTGTAATGGTCGTATGTGTGAAAAACCGTCATAACTCACTTTTTCAGTGCTGTTGTTAACTTTGAATTGTCACTATATGAATTGTTGTAAGTCGAGGGCTATGTGTACTTCTTGTTAAACCTGCAGAGAGAAAAGTTAAGAGTCTGAATAGTTTTTATAGAAAATGTCTTTTGCATAGAAAGGTAAAATTGGAAAAAGCCAATTAGACCAACAAACCTAAATTGAAATATCCTTAAGTAATGGCTATCCGGCTTCTATTAAACACACCCAGGAAAGATTTTACTAAGTTTTATAAAGTTTTAGTTGGTTCTACTGTCAAACTACACTGGGAATTTTACTTTCCTTTCTGGGATAGGCCTTTTTTGTGTGTGATGTTGCTCCAGGAATATGAAATATGCTTTCATATTTATTTTCTTTTAGTCTTGTTCTCTCCAAACTAAACATATAAAGTTTTTCAAGCACCCTCTTTACAATCTATTCCAGTGATGTAAACAGCCCTCCTGTGGCTAATAGGGTACAATTGAAGTATGTCTCAAAAACAGCCCTGAAAATCTGAACCAAGGCTGTAAAGTTTGGTGATGTTCACACAATCTAAACAGGTGCTTCCCAAATCTGAGTAAATTATCCAAAACTGAGTAAGCATTTTTTTCCTTGGTCAATGAGTTTTGTGTGTCACTACCCAATCATAATAGGGACATTTAAACTTATTTTATCTACCTTAGCTTTCTGAGAGGTGATTTTGGGTAAGGCAGGAAAATATTTGGGAAGCCCTGAAAGCAAGTCATGCATTCCTTAACCATAGTTGAGTGGATTCACACATTAAGTTGCAAACCACACTACTACAAGCAACAGTTTGTTCACATAATGATCAAGTCATTATTTATCTTGCATGTTCTGTGAACCCAGATTTAATATTTGAACCCAGGAGCATATAAGGCGCTTTCCTTAAGTGATGCTATCAGACCAGACAGTTTCTACCCCAAAAAATAATATTTTTTTCCTCTGCTGGACAAGTTTTAAGAGGATTCCACGAAGAACTCTTTCCTTCTGGTTGATTGGAGGGATTCAACCAGCAAAATCCTTTCTCAAGATAACCGGGCGCTGATGTCGAAGGATTAGGCCACTTGCTCGAGGTGAAGGGTTAAGAGAAGGCATTGGCCCACCAGACAAAAAACGGGCAACTCGGGCAACCACCGGGTACCATTCCCGCAGGCGAAAACCCAACAGATGCTGCTTCCCCTCCCACTCAAGACGACCCCACTCTGGGTTGGTTACAAGCTCTGGAAGCCTGACTTGGCAGGGCTTTGAAACGCAAAAGAGGGGGGGGGTGAGCGGGAGAGAAAGACACCCAAGATAGGATCGCAAGTGAAAGATCGCGCAACGCAAAGCACCGGCTCCTAAAGAGGGGCTTGGAGGATCTGCCCTCTTTCTCTTCCAGAATTCAAAAAGAAGAACACATTCAAAAAGTGTCGCGGGTGGAGGAGAAGAGGGAAAGAAGCCACCAACAAACCCACCCGCCCCGCCCCGCCCCTCCCCAATAGCCAGCGCTGTGCATCTTTCCTCATCCCCGCCTCCCTATCGGCACAGACCTGTGGAGGGCCGAGTCCGCCGCCTGACCGCCATGCACCGGGCTCGCTACAGCTCCGGGCCCCGCGGCCTGTATGCCACCTTTTAAAGCCCGCCTTCGTCGGCTGTTCGCTGCCTTCTATCCAGGTTCCGGGGTTTCGGAAAGTTTCCGGAAAAGGAAAGCAGAGCCCGCTGTTCTTGGCAGGAGTTGCATTTCCTGTCATGCGCAGAAGCCGCGGCGAAGCGTCTTGCCCTTTCGTTTGCACCTTCGGCTTTCAGCGGAACTACAAATACAACCAAATACAAGTCGGATGAAGTCCGGCTTTCATTTCTGAACTTCCGCCTCCGGATCATATGGCTAAAATTCGTAAACCGCCTGGTTTTTGGGGGGGCGCTTTTCCCTTTATCAGTTTGAACACAGAGAGATTTACTGCATTGCTATGTTTTTAATCGTTGACTAGTGATGGGATTTTTCTCCCTGGGTATTATAGTAAAAACGGATAATTTGGTCTCATTGGTTTAATTCCTGCATGGGACTGGAATGCGTAAACCTTAGTATTCTCGGAAAGAAACATGCAAAGAAAAACCAGAAAGTCCAGTTGCTTTTTGAAAAAAACACCTTTGGGTCTCGGGTGGAAAGCAGTGCAGCAGCCCACCTCGTGGGACAGACGTGGGAGATCCGGATCGGCTTGTTTCCTTTGCAATTAAAAGTTCTGCCTGCTTATTTGTTAAATTGGCTTCTCGTTAATTGTGCCGAGTTTCAGAGACGTCTGCGGTGAGACGAATGGTTTGCAACTAGTGGAAAAATAGGTTGAGAGACGTGGCAAATAATCACCCTACAAGCGGTTCGAAATTGAGCCATGCTTTTCAAGTAGAATAGTCTTAATTGTCCATAAAAGCTTCGGGACTTAAAAGGGTATTTTCTCCTTTCCAGCGACTGTGTTACCCTCCTTGAAATACTACACGCCCCTTAACAATACTAATAGTCTTCGACTCGAGCCTAACTCCTGATGATTTACTGATAAAGGCAGCATCTGTCGGACAGTGTGCCGTTTTCTTTGCAACATATGGAAGTGATTTCCCAGGAACCGCTTCTGAGAAGTTTTGGGAATTCTAGTCGCATTTACAATTCTGAACTTCGAACTCTGAACCTCATTCAAGTATTTATTTTTCACATCTTTGACCCACCCATTTCCTTCAGACGGTTACATGCTGCCCTCTGCTGGGTCCTATTGAAATTCCTTTATAAACGTTGCGGTAGTATCAATGAAAAACTTTAAAACTTGATGCTAGGAAGAGGAATGTTATGATGGAGATTTGACTGGAGAAAGGCGCTAAAGCTGTACCATCTGCTCTACGGTCAGCTCCCTCCCATAGAAACAAGTTTCAATTTGCAACCTGCTATACTGTTTTTATTAACTATGGAGTTATTTTATGTTTTTAAATCATTGTGTGCTTAGTGGAGGTGGCAACATCAATCAGCTGATCTTTTATCAGCTTTTGAGCCATTTATTGTGACTTAATGCAAAACTTGTTAAGAGATTGTCAGCTTATTAACTCCTTATGCTTAAACCTCTGGTTCTACCAACTTGTTATGGCAACTAGGTGTTAATCAAAACTTGGCGCAAAAATCTAGGCAAATAGTGTTTATTCTTCTGTACCATACAGTACTTATTCTATCTAGTGTTCATCCAGATTTTTTAACCAAAATATGTAGTCCTAACAATAACCCTAAGAGAAAGAAATGTGAAACAATGCCATTTTGATTAGAAACTATCTGCATTAGAAGCAACCCTACTTACCAGTTACCACAAGTATCTGAAAAATAACAATAAATTTTCCTCTTTCAAACTATACCCAAAGGCCAAGATTTCAGAAATCAAATAGTTCATTTTACATGAACTTCATTTTGTAGTATGCATGAGCAGGTCCTTTTGCCCTATGATTCTAATAGTCTGCTTATTTTAGCAAATTGGTATGCCAGAACAGCAAATTGAAAGTTTTCACTAAGGGATAAGTATAGTAATATACTATGGTAGCAATAAGGTTCCCAAGCATTTATTTAGCCAGAAAGGTTTTGCAACTAACTGATCCTTCAGTTTTTAAAAATAGTTCAACTTTTCATAGTAGCAATGAAAGAATAAAAGAATGATAGCAGACAATCCTGTTCGTTAGTTTCCTAAAGCTTTCTGCTTGAGCATTATAAAAAAAGATGCTGGAGGAAATATGTTCTTGGTGTTATCCAGCATGTTTCCTATGTAGAAAAGGATCAAAAGAAAAGGTGTGCATCTCCCCTCCTACAAGGTTTTATTAATTTTAAGTTTATTTGATTTATATACCGCCCCCTCTCTCTAGGGACTCGGGGCGGTGCCCTGACAAACTATGCTCTGCTGATACTCCAAATATTTTAATGAGGAGAAATGGATATGAAAAGTAAAGTAGTTCTAAATGCTAACCATCACAAACTTGTCTAAAAATTGTATTCAGCTTTTCATACAGAAACAAAGTGCCAGAACTATGCAAAATGAGGGCTACCAGATAAAATATCTCTGACTGGTACTTAAAGTATCCCAATCTTCTTGAAGGCTCAGCATCACATCTTGAAGAGTCCCTCGTATATAGAATGGAACAATTTGCCATGGCCAACTTGCCGTGGCCAACTCATCACAGCCAACTTGCTGCAGGACAACTCGCCATGGCTAACTCACCACAAGACAACTCACCATGGGACAATTTAACAATTCAATTTAATCCCTCCTTTTTCATTCTTTCTTTAATGATTGTATTCCACTATTTCTTTGATATTAGTGTAACTCTTGTCCCACAGCAAATTATCCCGTGGCGAGTTGACCATGGTGAGTTGTCCAACAGCAAGTTGGCCATGCTGAATTGTCATAGACCCCTGAATATACAGTGCAAGTCAACCCTTCTGTCAGACTTCTCTCTTCAAATGGTTTTGTAAAGTCCATATGAGCTACTACTGGGGGATACAGTTAATACCTGAAAACAAACCAAATTTCTTTTTCTGGAAAGCATTGCTGAACATCTGTGATTCATAGAAACTCCAGACTTTATAAACAGTGAATGTTGGGAATTGCAGCTTAGAAACATCTAAAAATGATCCCCATCCCTGGTACAAGAAAAGACAAATAATTATTTTCATTCATACTATTGGCATGTTTTCCATTTGTGCTATTTTTATACAATTTTAATTGCTTTTGTATTAAACGAGTTTTTTTATTTTCTTTAGCAGAAATGCATAACAGGCAATAAATGTGCATTTCACAGTGCAAATACTATGCCCAGGCTTTGGAACCCATAATTGTTGGTGCCTACAAACTGTCTAGCATAAAAAAAAATGGCTGATTTCCAAAGAGAAAAAGAACAAAAAGAGAGGGAAAAACAGAACTTCAAGCAGCAATAAATATGCATTAGCCATTTTACAAGCAATGGAGAAAAATTCTGAACGATCAATGAAACACCAAGAAATTCCATTTAATAATTTAAATGGGCAATATGAAATGCAAACTTTTATTTTTACAAATCAGATACAATTTCTTTCATCAAGTGCAAATAACTTTATGAACTACACCTTTTTTCATTTTTCAAGGGATACTGGATGATGGCATATGGCACAGCAACTATAAATAATTTAGCTTTATTGCTTATATCTTGTTATATTTCCTATTTGAGATAGACTTTTTCGCTTGTCAATTTTATTTTTTACATATTGATACAGGCAAAATAGATCTCGTAACAGAAACTATGTAGAATCCAAAGCAAAATTCAACACTTTCTTTTCAAAGCAGCCCCCATTTCTGATTATGTCTCTATTATCTTGCTCTAAAGTAAACTGGCTTGAGTATCTACCTCTGTCCTCTTCCACAAAATAAACGAATGCTTGTAAGTTCAAGAAAATGTTGCATCCAATTAGCATTTATAATAATGGAATCTCACCTACTAAAATACAACTGTGTTTACATCAAAACCACATCTGTGTCGGGCGCAAGCAACCAGAACCACTTGTGGATAGGCCCAAGTAGATATTTTATTGTTTATCACCAAGAATCTCACGCCAGATTTTCTGTCTTCCCTTGGGAAAACCTACGGGTTTGATCTTAAACATTTCCTTCTCCCCTGCCCCCCTCCCCAAGATGGAATGTCTCTTTATTCCTCCTGGCAGGGCCCCTTTCCCTTCAGCTGGTGGTTCCACTACATTTTGTTTCATGGCTGAAATGTTGCAAACTTGGTAGAACTATTTCTTGATTCTGGATCAGGTTAAAAATAACAAGTAGAAAACCCATAGCCACACACGATACTGGTGAAAAGCTACAGTATTGTATATGAACTGATTATAATTGCATACCATTTTCCATAATTCTGATTGCTAATTTAAACTTTAAGACTACTTTTTAACATTAGCATTTGCACTTGAATATGAATTAGTGCTTGATTGACAGCTTATGTAATTACGGCGTCCTTAATCTCTCTGAGTTTGGTCGTTTGCTGGCAGATACTTCATCCTCAGTGCTAGAAAAGGAGCTGGGTTTGCTCTTTTTTTATAGGGTAGCTTGCCCTATCAGTTTATGTAATTTGAAATGGACAAGGAAGAAACACTCGTCATGATTTCGTATCAACAAGAGCTACTCTAAAAAACAAATTCAATGCAGGATTCAGTTTTGTAGCATGAGAAAACAAGAGTACCTCTCAGTAGGTGCAGAAAACATTTCTTTCCTCACCAAGAATCCATAGCTACATTTTTGAATTAGGAAGGGAAAAAAACCTTTGAGTTAAAAATTATGACTTCCCCAAAGACCCCAGTCCCTTTTACAGATCCTGCAGCTTATTGGAGCATCAGAAAGAGAACCTAGTGATCTCTGTATAATATCTTAGAACCAAACATTCTTCTACCTGTACAAAGCTAAATTTCAGAAAGAGTGAGATTAAATAGCATGGTGAATGTGTTAAAAGAGTTTTAATATGGGGACAGATTCCAGTATATGATTCTTGATATATTAGTTAAAGATGCTTTTGATAATATTTGAATTGAACTAACTTTTAGGAGCTGGTTATTATCAAAGCATAATTTCACATACACAAACTCTTATCTTCAGAAGTTATGTTGGAGTTTACTGCAGTGAAGAAAATAAAATTCCAAGAGCTGAAAATATAGTTACATTTAGTCATCATTCTCCCAATTCCATGTTTGGATTCTTTTCTGTTTCTTGTACACACACATCCTCTTTTCTCAGGCAGGTATAAATATTGTAGTTTCTAGTAGAAAAAACCCCTCTAAATAATATAAAGACAACTCAAAATGATTGCACTTAATAATATGAAAAAGGTAGAAAGGAGAGCATTCTAGTGCACATTCACTTACTCCTGCCCTTCCCACCACTTGCTTTCTTATCACTGAGTTACTCTTTGGCAGAGCTTACAAGAAATCTGATCTCTCAGCACATTAAATGTCTGTGGGGAAAATCGTATCACAAAATCTCACTTTTCACCAACTTCTGTTCCCCGCTCCTCCTTCCCTCTTTCTAAACATTATTCTGTATGAGTAGGTGGCTAGGCTAGACTCAACATCAAACTCCATCATGAAATGATGCTCTTCTAGTCACCACACTTGCTATTCCCAACAAGGGCAGAATTTCCTTTCACATTTTTGTGATACACCTTTTTATTGTTTGATCTATATCCATTGTATCTTCTCCCCCATGTATCTTGTTTGATCCTCTCTGCAAGAATGCTTGATTCATTTTTCAATTAAAAACGCAACAGTCTGATAAATAAGGCAGAACTTTCCACATTCCAGGTGTCCATTGCTCTCAGTCCTTTACAAAAGTGTTTAGCTGGATCAATTCCATTGCTTAGCAGTTGCTCAGAGTATTCCCATTTCATTGGTGTCCCAGAAGCAGAGGCATCTTATGATAGCAGAAGTACTTCTTTTGAGAAACAGTTCATGAAGAGAAATGTACCCAAGCAGCCTCTTTAGCAGCTGCATGGTATCATAGGGGACCACACATAATGGCATATATGTGAGAAAACTGAACTGACTGGGAGATATGGGTCCCAGCAGAAGACTTTTGTGAAGAGTGTGTCACTTACTGAGATGGGTGATTTCAACAGGCTGAGACTTCAGTATGGAAACACAAGAAAAAGGGATTTAATTCCTTGTGGCCAGCTGTTCTTTCCATGGCCAAATCATCAGTAAATTTGATTTGAAGAAAAGTCAAGGAATTACCAAGTGTTAGATGCATCTGCATAGTGAAGATGGCGGGTTTCTATTTGTAGGAAAAATTCACCAAAAAGTAACAATAAGCATAAGAAAAAAGTTTTCTTGGCAGTCGAGAAACCTGGAAGGTTGGTGAAAATATGAGGCTATTTGTACGGTCTAAGAAAACTTGAAACTTTGGAGCGGAGAAGTTTGATGAAAGAGCGTGGCAGCATTTCCTTATGTTTTTCTGTGTATTTAAAGTAGTTTTGTGGATGAGCTAACACATCAAAGAAAGCCTTGATTAACTTCTTGTCCTGCAAGGGAAGTGAATGAAAACTTTAGATGTAACCACATGAATTGTAACAGTCCATAGTCCATAGAATCTTTGACAAGCAGATAGCCTGTCTAGAAACTTTGCTATATAACTAGCAAGGTTGAGAATGGGATCAATAGTGGAATCATTAACCCAACAGATTATTTTATACACATCAAAACCATTCCAAAGCAAGCAGCAAGAAAATCCACAGAATCCATCTAGACTCATGCTGTATGTTATAATGAGCTATAACACTATTAATCCATGTCTAATAATGTAGCTAGAAAAAATATAGAATCATTATATGATAATACGATGGCACACATTTCTTTAATAACATTATTGGGGAGAAATATGGAAGACAATAGGCTCCATCTATTCCTGTGTAGCACATAGATTGTCCCTATATCTGCTACTATTAATAAATTAATTCAGGGGTCATTCTTATAATTATTTTAATGTGGCAGTAATGGACTGGTTTTTTTACATGTTTTGTGACTTGCTGTGCTGCCTTGTATATTTTACAAGTTGTAGTCAGCTTAGGGGAGCATATATTGTGTTGGTTTTGTGCTAAGATATTTTGAGTTTCGGTAAGGTCCAAGAATACAAAATTAATTTGTTCCCTACTTTTTCAATTATTCTCAAGATAGATCTATTTTTTCTCTATATCCATGAGTGTGGAGAAAATCCTACAAAACGAATAATTATTTCAATTATATATTAACTAGCTAATTTTATTGCTCTCCATGAAAGCTTTACAAAGTCATTCTAAATGCAGATATATACACTCCCCAATCCTGAGCTCTGGTGATAAGCTTGAAAAGCATAGCCGAATGACAAGTTTCCTGAAAGAAAATATTTTCATTCTGAATGAAACACATTTTCATTCTGTTTGAAAAATATGGCTCAAGTTCAAAATGTGTGTAAGGAGCTAAATGGCCACATCCCCCAACCGTATGTTTTTCCACGTATATATTGGGGGGAGGGGGAAGAGACAACTACATATGTTAAGCATAAGTGCAATACCATTATTACAAGTGTACCTTCTAATACATTTTAAATTAAGTAAAAACAGAGGTATTTCTATAACTTCTTCAGTTACTCGAGCTACTTTTTCTCCAAAGTGGAAGGGAACAGTTTCTGGCAAAGAGCTGGAGAAGGAAGGAAATCATTAAAAACCCCTGCTCACACAATTTAATGTGGATTTGCATTCAAAACTTCTACAGCTGTATCTGAAAAAAAGAGGTGGGGGAGACTAACTGAAAACCATTTTCTAAAATGTACACTCAGCAAAATGCGTTTTGGCTTTTATGTTAGCAGTTTCTATTTCTCCTCACATTTACAAGGAGCTCTCTGAGTTCTCTAATTAAAAAAAAAATTAGTCCTATTTTCGAATATGTTTTGAGAAACCAATGCACATAAGCATATGGATGCTAAAGGATACCAATGAATCAAATCCTTATCCAGTAATGTAAAAAATAGCCTTACCTTCAATATTTCCTGATGATTTTCAGATGCATAGAGTCTGCCATCTCGGACAATGTCTTCCACCAGCTGTTCATAATCCTCTGCATTATTGGGTAAAATTGTTAGGAAGATACAAGAAAAGAAAAGCAGTCAGTAAGTTTAAGTAAGTTTATTTCAACCGTAACGTATACACACTATATATGCATCATAAAAATATATTTTATAATCTCCCAAGTTGCCTCAAGGAATCTGGAAGTAAGAGAAAATAAAGAAACACACCTCTAGCTAGCAGTTTGTAGAATAGCAATGAGGAAAAGATATTCAGATGCCATGATATATTTTAGCAATGGTTTTCCCTATGACAATTCCCTATGGAAGCACAAGTTGGACAGTGAAGAATAGAAAGAGTATTATTCTTTTAAATGTTGAAGTTGCAAAAAAAGTCCTGGATTGCCAGATAAACAACAAATAAATCCACAGTTTTCAATTGTGGACAAGTGACCATCCTGAAATTATATTTTGAATACATTATTGGAAGATTTAGCTCTCTTAAGAAGACTATAATGGTGGGAAAGGTTAAAGGAAAGAATGAAAAAGGACAACAAGCAGCAATGTGCACGGAATAAATTAGAGCAGAAATAGGTACACATTGGAAGACCCAAAGAACTGGATGGGGAGCATATCATCCTGAGCAAAATCTTCCATATGCTCTGCAAGATTTGGAACTCATTTCATGGTAAATCATTATCATCAGAAAGAGAAAATGACACTTCCTGGGAACATGGCTAACTGAACACAGGCCCAGGGAGAGATCGCTGAAGGATTTTTCCCTGGGTGTTGCTCTTCCACCTTCTAGCTGAAAGGACTGTTATTCCATCAGCTTTTATGACCCACTCGGCCAGAGTGTGTCAAAGAACTTCCTCTTGGAACCCTTCAAAACAGTTGTAAGCGGGCAAACAGTTTCCGGAATTGAACTTCGAAGCTATCTGCTTCACATCAAGGCCCGGAGTCAAATTTTCAGCTGCTACAGCCTCCAGTAACCCTCTGCCAGTGAAAAAAGAGTTCGGGAGGGCCGCAAGCTCCATTTGCACTGGCAGAGGGTTGCAGGAGGAGCTCAGGAGCCCGTTTTCACTGACAGAAGCATCACGGGCCAGTCCTTCGCTGTTTCCAGAGCGACCCCGTGGGCCAGATCTAAGTACCCCACGGGCCCGATGCAGCCCCAAGGCTTGAGTTTGACACCCCTGCTCTATAACTTCCTCATACTTACCATCATATGTGACATAAGGAATTTGGAAACCTCTGGCGCTGTTAGCTTCACTGGTTTTGAAGTTAATCCATAATTTTCGGGACCTTGCAGTGAATGCTATAGGCCTCTCATACGTCTGGCATGTCTCATAGGTTGTGATGGAGGATGGAGACGCTGTAAAAGAAAACTGATCATGTTCATGTACTGTTTAGAATTACACAGCTCTTACACCATCAAACATTAAGCATTAAAAAATCTTCAGGGAGAAAGGAAGATATGTAAGTTATGAAAGGCTTTTTTTCCCTTTGCTAAAGATCTTTGAAAGATTAAAGGGAGAATATGTTTAAATTTCAGGTTCTTTTTTTAAAAGGAAGTGTATCTTAACCAAGTTGTAGCATTTTTATTTGACATTTTTAAAAGGCCATTTAGATCTGAAATAAGGGCAGATCCATTCACATGAGGACATTTTTAGGGATTTAATACCTCAAAGTTTCAAATTTGGTTATGTATATATTTAGTATAACAGCAAACTACCTTTCATGCAAACACAATATGTATAGTTGCTTTGTCCTTCCCATTTTAACATATTTTCTGGGGGAGAAAAATGATGGAAGGAAGGGGACAAAAATATTACAAATCAAAGCTCAAGTGTCACTTTCATATAGAATTTTGTAAATGAGGGACAAATACTACACAGTAAAGATCTTGTCTGAAAACTTCTGAACTTTGAGCACTTAGAGACACCCACAATAATCCTCTTAAAGGATGCAGACTTTCTGAGTAACAATGACAATTCATAAATCTTCTTATGGGTTGCTCTGAAATACAATTTTTTAAAATGTCATTATATTTCGAAGTTTGACTCTGTAAGTGTAATTCCAATCCAGAAAAGAATCATATCTTGACTATCAGTATCTGGAAGGCATCTATTTCAATATAGAGACTAAAGACCCAAAGACTAAATAAACCTTTTAGGACATGCTAGAAGAATCAGCTATTGGTTTGCTCGTTACTTCCTCTCCAGTGAAGATGGAAGAGGATGGTACTACTACATCTACACCTTCAACAAGGATCTGCTGAAAGCTGATCCTGTAAAGCTCTCTTCTGTATGTTCCCAATGAAGCATTGGGTTACCTACAGTTTTTCCTCATCACCAGGACATCCCCACATTCATCCTCAGATGGCAGGAAGATTTCAGGCACCACAATCAAAATCTTGCGCTTTGGTGGTGGGTTGATATTCCAAGTGCACTCCACATTTGCGGGATAGTTTCCAGGGTAATTGGGAGACTCAATATAGCCAGTGTACTCTCCCAGTTCTCCACCACATTGACGGTCTACAAGAAAACATACAAAAAATACTGGGATATCAGCTGAGAAACTGGTGGTCAAAGGAGATTGCAGCACTGCTTTGTGAGTGTAATACAATATAAGTGTGTGGATGTGTTTTGTGTAACATACACAAACATAGGAAGTCAAGAAAACAGATAATTTCAGATAGTCAAATCTATATAGTGGATTATAGAAGGAATAGATCAGACATCCAGCCCTTGATTATCAATGGAGACCAAGTGGAGCAAGTGGCCAGTTTTAAATTTCTGGATGTTAACATAAAAGAGGACCTGACCTGGAATGCTCACATTGCGGCACTGGTCAAAAGAGCCCAGCAGAGATACTACTTGGGACTTCTCAGGAAACAACAACTGAATGAAAAATGCTGGTGACCTTCTACCGCTGCACCACAGAGTATTTTAACTTACTGCATCTGCGTATGGTTTGCCAATTGTACAGTGGCAGATAGGATAGCACTCTAGAGGGTTAACACCATTGCCCAGAGGATCATTGGTTGCCCTCTCCCCTCTTTGAAAGAGCTTTATAGCTCCCGCAGCCTTAACAAAATTCAAAACATTCTTAAAGATCCATCTCTTCCTGGGCACTCTTGTTTTGAACTATTACCATCTGGCAGACGGTACAAGACAATAACAACAAGGCCAAATAGGCTGGAAAATAGCTTCTATCCCAGAACAGTAATTATATTGAATTCTACTGCATAGTGCAATATTAATGCAATATCAGGGGGTTTGAATTCAATTGTATAGAATGTGAAGGATGTGTTTTTGTTTTATTTTTATAATTATAATGTACATTGAAGATGGCATTTAATTTTGTTGTACGAGGTGCAATGACAATAAAGTAAACTAAACTAAGCTATACTAATTTGTATAGCTTAATTAACTCTTATTTCTTCCAAAAACTATACAACTCTTGCAAGACAAAGCATACTTTTGCACTGTGATACAGAAGTTGAGCCGTCAAAGTCTGTTGTAGTATTCCCAGGGCATGCGATACAATAGTTTTGCCGGAAGTCTGGCTGATAGGTGCCTATAACACAACGAATGCAGCGATGGACACTGGTGTTGTAATAATGGCCTGGAGAGCATTGAACTGAAAATTAAACATGTTTTTAAAAAAATAAGTTTAAATATAATAGAAAAAAACATTAATTGGATAAATATATATTTTAAATAAAAAGTCACTTTCAACAGTAAATTCCATACAGTAACAGAATGCCTTCTTACTCTCCTTTTCTTCATTCTATAATATAATTACCTCAAACCTAAAGGACTCTGGGAAGCATAAAACATCAGACAAAAAAAATTAAAATAAAAACATAATAATGAACCACTAGTTCAGATTTACTATCAGAAAAGTAAGATACCCCTGTAAATAGATATTCATATTTAGCTGGTACAGTAATATAAAATATTTAACTTGTTTGAGGAATTACAGAAAGGTGGAGATGACATGGGGGATAAGAGATGTCTAAAATGTGACAGCTCCTATAGAGAAAACCTATCATTTTGCCTACATATCTTAGGATGGGGTCCCCAAACAACAGTCCACAGCATGTCAGCAATTGGTCCACGCAAACAAATAAAGCCCCAGCTGCGGGATGCAGGAGCACATGAAACCACGCTCCTTCTGGTCTGTGGAAAAAGCTTTCTCCATTGAACTGGTCTCTAGTGCCCAAAAGCTTGGGGGAACACTGCCTTAGAAAGAAGAGGACTTTTCAACAATCTCTTTTCAGATGGGACTGAACAGGCTGTTTTAAGTATTGTCCAATACATGCCACTGTTACTCCACCAAGGTTTATAAATAAGAACCACCACTTTAAATTAAGCCAAGAAACCTACTAGCAACCAATGCAGTTAATATTTTATACTAGCTTCTTATACCACATCTTCTCCGAAGGAGCTCTATGTAAAGTGCATTGCATTAATCCAGGAGATTCTGCTACAGATAGTATAATTGGAACACAATGGTCCTCCTGCCCAAGATTTCCACCTGCTATTTGGGCAGTGTTCAAAATTCCCAAAAGACCAGGAGGAACACAACCTTGTCTAGAATAACTATTGAATTTAATTGCCCAGAAGTGTATTGACTACTAGAAACTCCATATTGATGAGATTTAATTTGACTTGTTTTGGTCAACAAGATCCTCACAGCTTTCAACACCAGTTTAAGACTTTTATGCTATCACTGGCTCATCCCAGAACTGCAATTTGTAATTTAATGTCATCAGCCTACTAGTGACACCTCATGCCAAATTGATCGATGACATCTCCCTGTGGTTGCATATATTTAATAAACAATATGAATAGAACCCTGAGCTCTATGGGACTTCACACTGGAGTTCTCATGGACTTGAATATATCTACCTCCAAGACTGAAAGGATAGATAGGAAGAAAGGAAGAAA
>JAEANM010005365.1:0-19699 GCA_017656035.1 Myanophis thanlyinensis
TAATTTACCGCCTTTGGACATTGCCACCACATATGATAAAAGGTCCCTTCCTTACTGTTACATTTCCAACATCCTGGGGGAAGCCAGATTCACTTGACAGGGCTACTAATAATTGCAATTATTCACTTAACAACTGTGACATGAAAGATCATAAAATGGGGTAAAATTCACTTTACAAAGGTCTCATTTAGTGACATAAATTTTAGGTTCAATTGTGGTTGTAAGTCAAGAATTACTTGTGATGAATTGATCAATTATGTTCTACTGAGTAGGAGTCAACTCTATATGACCATATAGAAAAATAAACAGTACACAAACCTAAATTTTTTTTAAAAAAGCTAAAAATTCTTATTAAATGAAATGTTAAATGAAATCAAAAGATGTAATGTTTTCTTCTAAGATGTATACACCAGTTTTGAAGTGTAGATGTAAACATTAGTTTAGAAATTTTACTCTTATTTGTTAATTTGCAATATATTTTGCACTTCAAACTGTACTGTATTACATTGCAAGAAAATATTTTAAAAACTGACAGAATTATATCAATTTATTTCTCCATATATTTATACAGGAAATATTTACAGAAAAAATAAAAATTAGCTGTCCTATGAATAGGAAGAAAGCAGAAGTGATAAACAATAAGCAAAAAACATAGCAAATATACAGTAGTTCTTAAATTTTATGAACAATTATATACAGTGTGTGTGTGTGTGCGTGCCACTCTTCTGTTACATTTATACAAAGGTTGGAAAAAGGAATGCTGGATAAACATAACGACACAGAAAACGACATCTCATTAAATCTATTTTACATATTTGCTATAAAATTCAGTATCTTTTTATCCTCCCAACAAAGTCCCTATATGCTGATCTGTATACTATATTTTCTTCTTTAAACATGTCTACTTTTCCTTGGGAATCATTTCAAGTTCTCGTATTCTCAACCCATGCTTGTTTTGAAATTTGTCATTCATTCTCTTTCATAGACAAACCCTCAAACATTACCTGAAATATCCTCCTCTCAATCCCACATAAAGAGAGCAGCAGTTTTATGCACAGCTGTTTTTCTTTTCTCATTGATTCCTTATAAGGGGGTGTATTTCTTCCACTTTCTTATCAACACTTGTATGTATTAACTTTTTCTATTTTTACCAAAATTAATCAAGGAGAACAAATATATGCATTCATTTTTGCCACTAATACATAACTTGCAATTTAGCATGGTAGATAAAAACGGATAATTTTTTTAAAAAAATTGTATTTTTTTAAATTTAATCTAATGTTTTTATTTTTATCAAATTTATTTTAATAAAATGTTGAGTACAAATCTATCTAAAGATAGTTTTCTATTTAAGATACATTAATAATTTAGTTTACTCAGCATGAAATGGAGCTTAGTTATTATGTAGCATGAGACTGTATATTCTGCAATATCAAATCCATCCTGATGCACACTACATTGTTCCTAAAATCAAAGGTTCATATAAGCACTTAACATAATCTTTAGTAATTAGGATAACTAGCCAGTACATAGCAACAGCTTATACAATAAATGTTGCAGAAACAGAAAGTATTTATAGAGTCAGACTGCATTTGTTGTTGCTATTAACCAAATGTTAGATTGTGATTCTCTTATCACATACTATTCTATTCATGAGCTATAGATGGAACTCAGATTTATACTTCTTTACTAGTAAAAGCCATAACTGTAGTAAAATAAATAACGGTATTTAAAAATGCAAAGATATTGTGAATTATATCCTAATCATAATGTTAAACAACAGTGTTAGATTCCAGGTGTAATTTTAAATTGGAGTTATATATTAGCAATTAAAAGATAAATAAGATTAATAGATAAAAAATACTATTAATATCTAAAGTTTGATATTCTGCACTAGATCTATATAATAAACAAGCATCTGCTTAGAAGCAGCAAGCTCTGGAACATTATTTATTCACAATTATGAATACATTTTAACACATACTGTTTTAAAATACTATGGCTGTGAAGCATTAACATAAATGCACAATGAAATCTTATGTTACCAGCTAACTACACCACATTTCAAAACCAATTGTGTTTACACAAAATGCAAACCCTTATTATGCTTTTGCTTCCTATAATACTTAAACTGTCTGAACTTCATTTTTTTTTTTTTTTGAAAAGCTGTCATTATCCAAATCAAATTCAGACTAATAATTAATTCCACTTTATTTATTACCCCCTGCAGGCACATGTTTTAAAAAATAAAGAGGTTGGGAGACGAATTAGCTTTCCCTGGCTACATGCAGTGCCTTTGATCCAAATTGGGTCAAAAAAAAAATCAGGAAGTGCTTCTCAACCAGCCACTATAAATGTTGCTGGGATACTGATGAAAATTGTTCACGGGAAGAATGTCTTAATCATGCTTAACACTACCTAATGTGCCACATAAATAAAATCATTCTCAGTATCAAGGAAGTTAGAACTACATTCCTAGTATATACAATGGAAATACACTCAACTACAGAAATCAATCATCCCTCAGACAACATTAAGCTATTTTTTAAGAAAACGGTGGAAAGACTAGGTTCTAAAATCTCCTTGATTTGGGTTTATTCTTTTGCGTAAGCTCAAACCATTGTGGTGTATTTAACAAACTCCACTCGAATAAATGATCTCATACCACAATATATGAATCTAGCATAGCTTGTCTAGTCCTTACAACAGAAAATCAATGGCCACTACCGGGCTATTTTAAACTTCCTTTCTCAAAAATGAAAGAATGGTGCATGCTGTCCAAGATTGTCCAAAATACTTTTGTTTAAAAAAAAAAATAGAAATGCATCTGAGGTTATGGAGAGAAAGTGTGATGATCAGCAGAGCCAATGGTTAAAAATATATGCAGAAATTCTTTTTCTTCCCCTACAAATCAATGTTGCATGATATTTTCTGGAAGTTCAATTATTCACCAAGAGCCCAAGTTGTCTTCTACTACCTTTCTATCAACCAAGGGCACAAGGCAAGCAATTGGCTTTTCCCCTTTTTAATTAAAACGAAATTGTGTTTAGACACCAGGGAGGGAAGCAGCTTGACATCTGACTCTAAAAGAAAAGGAACAGACTGAGATTTTTTTACCCAGATTTTTCATCCTCCTTCATGAGATACAAGCAAGTGATGTTTAACAAATTATGATAGGTAGAATATTTAATTGCAAAACAATGGTCCTAACTTTATACAGTGTATCACAGATTGTTTCTTTATGAGTTGGGGGTTGTTGGAGGTTTTTTTGTTTTGTTTTATTCTTAATACAGCACTGAATGCTGTTCTTTACAGCCCATGGTTCTCTAATCCAGGTTTTCTGGGGTACTGTTCGTGGAGAGAGAGAAAAACAGAAATGAACGTATAGGAATAATGGGACCACATAAGATTAATGGTAAGTGGTTATAGTGCTGAATACCTCCCCCCCACCATCCCCTCCACACCGCAAAGGCCTCGTGAAATGTAATGATCTGAGGGAACTTGGAGAAAGCTAATTTTCTTTAAAGTGAAACAATTCCTCCAGATTTAAGTTAGCTTTGTATAAATCTATACAAATTTGTATACTGTGTGAGCCAAAAAGAGGGCCGAGAAAATATTTACAGACCCCTCACATCCGGGTCATAAATTGTTTAAACTTCTCCCCTCAGGACACCGCTATAGGGAATTGCATGCCAAAACAACTAGATACAAAGACAGTTTTGCCCCCATGACATCACTCCGCTAAACACCTAATTCTTAACAGCACTGTAAAGATATCAAACCATGTAGTAGGGCTGCATTACGATTATCCTTCTCATCTTTCCTATTATCTACTCCTGTTGGAATCTTATGACTGTCATTTTGTTGGTTGTATATCTTATATCAGGGATGTCAAACTCGATTTCATTGAGGGGTGCATCAGGGTTATGTTTGACTTCTGGGACTAGGGTGGGTGGGGCCAAGATGGGCGTGGCCAGCTCAACATCACTTGTGTCAGTGGCGCTTGTCATAGGCCGAGTACTCTGCCAGCGAAAACAGGCTCCGGAGCTCCATTTTTGGCTGCTACAGTCTCCTGCAACCCTCTGCCAGTGAAAACGGAGCTTGGAGGAGCAGCCCTCCTGAGCTCCATTTTTGCTGGCAGATGGTTGCAGGAGGCTGTGGCAGCCAAAAAACGGAGCTTGGGAGCCCATTTTCACTGGCAGAAAAACTGTGGGCCGGTCCTTCACTGTTCCAGGGTGGCCCCATGGGCTAGATCTAAGTACCCCATGGGCTAGATTCTGCCCCCAGGCTCTTGAGTGACACCCCTGTCTTATATGATTTATGATTTATCGTTTTGCTGCTTTTATGTACACTGACAGCTTATGCACCAGAAAAAAGTTCCTTATGTGTCCAATCACTCTTGGCCAATAAAGAATATTCTATTCTTCTATTCTATTCTATTTGTGACCCTCCAAAGCTGACTGTTCAGTCACAGCTCATCGGTCATTTAATCACTGGGTCAGATTTAGTGGTAACTTCTTTCCTTTTTTGTCTTTTTGGGGATGAAGTTTAACTGTTGTAGTTGGTAAATCCATGGTTCATGGCAAGGCATTTCAATCTAAGTGAAATTCAGATTCACTTAACTGTGTCACCAACTTAACAACTGCAGCAATTCACTTAACAACTCTGGCAAGTAAGGTCATGAAATAAGGCACAAATCACTTAACAAATGTCTTATTTAGTAACATGAATGTTGCTCAATTGTGGTCATAAGCTGAGGACTACCTGTACTGCAATATCGAAACAGTAAAAAGTAAAGTCCTCTATCTCTTGTATGCAGTAATAGTAAAACAGTTCCTGTTTTACATAAATCCACATAAGCTCAATTTTCCAGCACAGGTAGTCCTCAACTTACTACAGTTCATTTAGTGAGTGCTGAAAGTTACAACAGCACCGAAAAAAGTGACGAGTGACCATTTACGGCTATTATAGTTTCTTCACTGTCAAGTGATCACAACCTTCTGACAAGCTAGGTCAGTAGGGAAGCCAGATTCACTTAACAACCATATTTCCAACTTAAAATGATTCACTTAACAACTGTGTCAAGAAAAGTCATAAAAATAGAACAAAAGTCACTTAACAAACGTCTCACTTAGCAACATAAATTTTGGGCTCAATTGTAATCATAAGTAGAGGACTACCTGTAGTCCTGTTTAGTCAGCAGCATAAAGTTTGTTTGTTTTTTTAAATGGGATGGTCATTTGGTACTCTTGAGTTCCTTTAAAAAAGGTGGAATATAAATTTAATACAAAAATAAACCAACGCAGTGCCATTCATAGATTTTTCATGCACTAAAACCTATTCAGTGGGAGACGGATAGTAAGCACATGAGACCCCAAATTTTAGCAATATAAAAGCCAGCACAGTTATACTGAATGGTATTAAAATAATATCTTGTAAAAATGGGATTTTTAATGGGATATTTAATGGGATATTAACAGTAAGTTATAGATAATTTATCAATCCTAAAACTTGGTCTATGGTCTTTAATACAGTGGCCTGGTTCACATATTTTTCTACCCAAAAAAGTGGTTTGATTTGTATTTAACATGATGGATACATCAAGCCTCTGTGGCGCTTTTAGTTTATAGCATAGTGTGTAGTGTGTATTTAAGATCAGTGACTCAAAACCCATAGTCTATGACTCAGCACTGTATGTGAATCAGCAAAACATGACTTATTCAGTAACTTTTGCTAAATGATTATTAGCCACCTAAAGCTATTTTCTATCATAAGCAGCCATATTTTTAAATAAACTGTGCAAACCAAGCCAGCGTTTTAATCATCACAGCCATCTACATGTTTTCATTTAAGATTATATACTATGAGTATTGGGAAGGCGAAGCAAAATTTTTGTAACATTTTAAGACATCTGATAAAGCTTTATACAATTAAGCATGGTATCAGAAACCAAGTATTTTTAACACTAATTAGATATTCATTGCATCTCTGAACACACATAAAAAAAGCCTCTGGTTGCAACTAAAGTAGCATTTTGCAAAGGACAAAATGCAAAGAACTAGAAACATTATTCTATCAAGAGTTCAATTCTAAAGGCAAAATTTAGTGAAATAAAAATTCTGAAACTCATAGAGGAAGAAATCAATGACTTTGCAATTCTAACAATGAGCTAATGCACACTTAAAAACAACAGACAAGTCAACTGTAAGCTATGGTAAGTACCATTTCTGGGCATGTTTCTTTTTAACTTTGATTTTAAAAAAAAAGCTTGATGTAGTTTCGACTCTGATCCAAGAATAAGGAAATGAGAGTGAAATTTTGTATTAATCTTGTTTTAACCATTAGTTGTTGTGACATATGTGCATGCTTTTTGAGCTATTCATAATTATTCATTAAGCATTTCTTACCTTGTTATTGATTACTGTTGATACCAAAACCACTGCACTAATAAACAGATGTTGCTCCCAAACCATGAGCTTCTATGCAGGTTCTATGTAGATTGTGTATAGATTACTTCTGGTAATAAATTTGTCAGGTTTAAATAATAAAGAATTAATACAAATCTATAATAATCCGCAAATGCCCAGATATTGTTTAACTATATCACCAGCAACCCCCAATTATTGGTGTAGGATGCTGAGAATCACAGCAGTATTGAATCTTTCCTTTGATGTCTATATTCCATTTTAAAATACTACAGCTTTATCTGCTAAGTATTGCTTCTTGTAAGCATCCCATACTAACTTCAGCCATGTTGTCAAATGCAAAGCATTCAGAGATCTGGGATTTAATTTACAGGGTTAGCTCTTACCACATGGTCACAGAGCTAGTACAAGCACAACATCGAAATGGTAAGCAATTCTCTGGTTTCACTGCACCCTAAAATAGAAAGTGTGAAAGCATTAAATTGCTTACTCTATCCTGGATGAAGCTATACCAGGGATCTATACCCGCAATGATTCCAGCAAGTATTATTTTTATAATTAAAAGGTTATATATCAATATATAACAAAACATCATTACAGCAAATGATTTATTATTATATGTCATATTGAGTTGCACATTAAAGACTGCAAGATAGGCTATAAATTAGTGTGTGTTTATCCTTGAAAATAAGCCTGCCAAATCTGTTGGGACTTATTTCCAAATAAATAAACCAAGCTATAGAATTGTTTTATGCCAAACTTGTTCACCCTTTTTACAATGAAGATTTTGGTATCTTCTAATCCCACTAATTCACCCACAGTTATTCAGAAGTTTAGATCTAGGGCCGTGATGGTGAACCTATGGCATGGGCGCCATAGGTAGCACGTAGAGCCGTTTTGCTGGGCACACAAGCTGTCGGCCAGCTGTGAGCATGCACATGCAATTGTGCCTGCACCCATGCGCGATTGCAGCTGGTCTTCAGGCCTCCACAGTGCATGTGAGCGATTGAAGCAGGAAATCCAGCTGGTCTTCGTAGCTCCCCTGTGCATGCACACGCGATTGCTCATGTGTGCGTGAGTGCCTGTGCACACTGCACATGTAAAAACTGCATGCATGCGCAGATGGTACAGTTGCACATGCAGCGCACATGGAGGAGCCGCACACAAGTGTGGATGGCACATGCAAAGTGTACACTTTTTGGCACTCGGTAAGTAAAAGATTCGCCACCACTGATCTAGGGAATGCATAGCAGTCAACTCTACATATTCCCTCGATCTCTAGAGCAGTTAAACTCTACATTTAAGACTTCTACATAAGTCTCATGTTGGACTAAGTATGGCTTGCTTCATCATGGTTAAATTGAACAAACTCTAATAAGCTGGTTCTATAATATAGCATGCCAAGTGATAAAATCCAAGTCTATTCACTATAACTCCTGATTTAACAAAGTAATATTAAGCCAAGACACTAAGTATCTTATGGCTTAGCATTATGAGAAAAACCAACCATATAAATAAAAATAACCTGCTCCCCTACATATAAATTTGGGAAGTATGAAGTCACATCAAGAGGCAAAAATGAGAAGCTGGGGAGCGGAGGCTGATACTCCCATCACCAAAGCTAAGTAAACATGTCTTTTGCACAAATACAGTAGATGTACCAAAAATAAAAGAACTGAACCTCAGGAACACAAAGGGGATACAAATACAAGTCTTTCTAATCACAACCTCTTATACCACCATTATTATTGAACATGCTGTGATGAAAAGTCATTCAAGAATACAATAAGAATGGGCACGTACTAGAGTTTTATAGCTGTTCCCAACTACAATATCCAACTGCATCAGCATACTAGCTTTTGAGGGAAAAAAATAAAGAAAATACATTTGTTTTAGCTTTTAATTGGTGAGGAGAACTTCTCTCAGAAGACTGCCATAGATATATGGGTGGTACAGCTCTTAAATTGCCATACAGCTAATAGGATAAAGCATAGGATGTGCCTGCTAATGTCTTCTCTGACACCTCCAAAAAAATCATTGCACCATCACACACAAGCTCTATCTCTTTCATACAGTCATATAATGTTATGATACATATACAAAAGGAACAAACTTCACACCATGTCAGCACAACACTCCTTGACCATCTCCCACAGATGTTTCTGGATGTGTCACACATATTAGTCGATACACTGAAGATCTCTTAACCTACTAAAAAAATCATAACACTGCCTCTGATGAAGTTAGTCATAATTATTGTAATATTTTATTTATTTTACTGTAGTTTGAACTATATTGATTGTATTTCCTAATGTTTATAAGCACTCCAATAATAAATCTGTCCTACCTATATATATCACATATGGTACTGAGTAGAAAGGCCAGAGGAACTTAAAAGAAAATCTAATAAAATAGATACCATAGAAAAGTATGGATTTTCCTGAAGCAAAAACATAGGTAACAGATATTAAATGCAGAAGCAATCTGCTCACAGATATCCACAGAAACACAAATATCTTAGGGTTTCTTGCACCGATCATTCATAGCAAATAACTCGAGTAACACTACAAAACCACAGATCCTAATTAATTCTCAATACTCAGTTATGTTGTATTACTGTGGAATATTTACTTCGTTGGTTTTCTCAACCCTCCCAAGAAGTACTGTATTAAGACTGACAGAACACAATGAACAGTGCAATATTTCACAATCCAAACCTTAGCAAATAACGATATATTATTCTGCCAGTTCCCTAAGGAACAGGGGTGCGTGACCAAAAACTCAACAGGCCAAAGGGAAGGTTTAAAGAGGGAAAGGGCACAAGTAGGCAGCTGCTAGGTAATTAATATGTCTGGTGTAACTTTAAACTTTCTGCTTAATCATAAGACACGATTCTATAAAAGTATATGGGTAGATTTAGTTCTAAACATTTGAAAATATTTACTGTCATGAAACACTGTCATGGACATGCCTTTTCTTTAATTCTGGATAATAAGAATTATAAGTCATTCATTATGAATCAAACGTTGAAATAAACAGTGATATAGCAGCTATATTTGTTAGTGCTAATTTTGAGTGCACAAATATCTGGTCACTCATTATCCTGAACATACGGAAAGTGAACATTCTCCCACTCTCCTGCTTCATGTGGCTTCCAAAAAATTTTAAGTATGATATCGAACTTCTTTGTAAGAATAAGATTTTTGTTAACCTCTGAGTCAGTGTTGATTCTTGGTGACTGCTTGGACAAATCCCTGCAGTTTTCTCAGCAATGTTTCTTGGAAGTGATTTGTTACTGCCTCCTTTCTAGGGAAGAGCAAGAGTAACTGGCCCAAGATCACCCAGCTGGCTTTATGCCTTAGGTAGGACTAGAATTCACGTTCTCCCATTTTCTACCATGGTGTCTTAATCGCTACAGTACACACAACTAGCTCTCATTAAAATAACTAGTTCAACAAATATTTTGAATTCCTACAATGTAAGATGTTTAAAAGCTGCTCTTCAGAAATTGATAACCTGATTCTATTTTCAAAGAGCAGCATATCTGTATATTATCAAAACCCCAGAGTTGAGGTCTCAACCATGGATTCTCCAGCTCTCATCTAATCACAAAGAAGGCCTACTCACTACTTCCGTCACTATACATACATAAGTATTGCTGCTTTCTCACCACAACAGGGGCCACCGAGAATTCAGCACTTGGCATTTCTGTCTTTAGGTAATTACAGGTGAGTTGTCAATCCCACAACTTGCCTCCCCTAGGATATCCTATTGGAGCTGGCCCAGGAAGCATGCTGATTTACCATGGCAATACAATTCCTTTACATTACTGACCTCAGTTATTATTACCATGGTGATGGAAAATACAGCAACTCTTCCGTCAGCAGCCCATAATTCCATCTGGGAAGCAATTTCAGTTTTCCAGCAAGGACAAGTCTTGGATAGTTGACAGGCATGAATATCCTAATCCAGTATTTCTCAACCTTGGTGACTTTAAGATGTTTGGACTTCAACTCCCAGAATTCCCCAGGGGAATTCTGGGAGTTGAAGTCCAAACATCTTAAAGTCACCAAGGTTGAGAAACATTGTCCTAATCCATCATACCCTCTATCCACAATAGCTGGGGAACACAGGAATATAATACAACATATGCACATGATGGTGAATTGTGTAAAGTTGTTCAAGATCAATTTAGTGACCTCAACAATAACATTTATAAGTAGGTACATTTTCTTGATGGGTGCTCACACCTGTGGAATTATACCATACTAGTGGAAACTTTTTATATCTAAGAAATACTGGTTTTCTTTAAAAAATATGATTTTCAGCATATAACCAACCAGTAGAAGAGGGATAAGGACAGAAATATTTTACAATGTCAGCAAATTTTCATCTGCACATCTCCAATCTTTAAATAACTTTTTATATTCTGATCTTAATCTGACTCCTAGGAATAAAAATTGAAATAAATTTTGGAAAATAATTATGAGAATGAGACCATTCATATTATTCAGAGTTTAATTGTTTTATTAAAATAAACCCTCATAAAAAAATAAACTAGGATCCTAAAATGAGATTCCAAAATCTAGGACTGCAGTGGGTACATAAAACTTGTAATTTTTCAGGTATCAAAAAGGCAAAATAAACTTCACCTTAGAATGTTCAAAAAAAAAGCCAAACTTTAAAACAAAATGGGACAGAAAAAAATGAGCTATCTTTGATCTTTGTTGTCATTTATAAAACATTTGTCTTTCCTGTTATGAAAATACTGGTGGGTTGGGCTTCTTGCCTAGGAACTCCCTTGAATTACCTAATACCAAAGAAGTAAGTGTTGATTTATCAAGATATCATCTACATATCCATTATAATAGTTAACCCAAGATATTTTACTTCCTTCTTCGGCAGCCCAATCTTCAACAGTTATTCACCAAAGAAATATGTACCTTAAGTGATCTTATCTTGAATTATAATATCCTCCAATCATGCTAAGAAGCAATAAAATAGTTTATGTCAGAGACCTAGCCAAAGGTTAAAAAAATTACTTCAAAGACTTGCTGAAAGCCTACTTCTATATTATTTTGGCAAAAGTATAGAAATAATTTGCTATCTGTTGTTGTTTTTTCAGGATCCTTTTTGACTTAAGATCTTTTGAATTAAAAAATTCCAAATTCTTGCAAACAGAACCCCCTCCCCCCCAGTTCACAAATATGTATCAGCTTTTTTCATCCCTTTCTTAGCCCAATCCACCTCACAGGTGTGGTTGTTATAGGAAAATAGGCAGGACTATTAGGTATGCTTACCCCCTTGAATTATATATAAAAATGGTGGGATAATAATTAGAAAGGAAATTTTTGCTTCCTTTTTTTTTTTAAAGAAAAACTGGATTCAAAAATCATTCCCAATTTAAATTAGGTTCTAGTCACAACTGTCAGTTACCACTTACAATTTATATACTGCCCCCTCTCCCTAAGGACTCGGGGCGGTTTACAGCCAATAAAAACAGAGTAGAGATACAAATAGAATGGTCTATTTTCAACTTCTGCTTACATTTGTCCATTTCTCTCTACCTCAAGCATCAGCTGTACTGAACTGACCACTTCCCTCTGACTAATGGTGGGGCCTGCCATCTGTTCTATTTAGTTCTAATAACCCAAACCAATTGTCCTCCACAGTAGTAAGTCAACAATGGTAACAGGACCACTGTGTATTTAGCATATCCAAGCTGGCCACCAGAAAAAGCACTCAGATACTGCAACTGAGAGAAAAAGACTAAAAGCATCAAAGCCTTTTTTTAAAAGCAGGAATTAACCTTTTTGTAATTTGTTATCCAATGAACTATTTCTCAACAGAAAGGCATGACCTCACCCTTATGTCTGCAGATGATAAGCCCCAACTCAATATTATATATGATGCTGGTTAGGTTGCAGGGGGAAGGGGTGAGTGACCCTTTGGAGTTCTGTTATTACACCGCACAAGTCCCAAGGCTTATTCTTGGGAGTAAAGACAGCCACCAAAAAGTAGGCTCAGAATGCAACTAATGACTACCATCATCAGTCCCTTGAAGTAGAAGCAGAGTACATATATGGATGTCCTTGGGTTTTGTTTTGTTTTGTTTTGTTACTACAAATAAAACCTTATACATTTCTTTGCCAGAGAAACAGCAGCTCAGCCCCAATGTTTGGCCTGCAAATGAGGTCGATGCAGGGACAAAAAGTGAAAGCAGGGCACTCTTGCACAACATCGGAGCTTCCGCAACAATTACACAAGTTCTGGCCATTCGCAACAGGTTTCAAATCTGAAACCCGGCGGTGAGGATACACCACCTGTGTGCCCCCTTCTTTCTCCTGCCCCACCGAGTGCCCGATCCCAGCCAACAAACCCGCAAGCAGGCGCGTGAAGAAATTGGGGAAAGCCAGAAAGGACGCAACCAGACCGACCCTCGCGATGCCTCCTCCGGGACCCCGTTCTTCCGATCCGGGCGCCGGCTCCAATGCACCGCCTGTTCCCGCCCGAGCCGAGAGAGAGAGAAGGCGGGCGGAGGAGGAGTCGTCAGCATCTCCCTGCGACCGGCACCTTTCCCTCTAGGCTGCAGCCGCCCACGGGCTCAGCAAAGCGGAAGGCGCAGAATCGTGCGGCTCCTCCTCGGCCAAGCAAGCGGAAAAAGGAACCCGAGCCGGTCTGGCGGTGTGTGTGTGTGTCCGTGTGTGTCCTTGTCCCCGCCGAAAATCAACAGGCTTCTTCCACCGAGGCCCAGCCGAGGCGGCGATCTCAGATGAAAACTCCGGCGCTCAGTAGGCCCCGCTGCGGCCGCCCCAAGGCGAGGAGGACCACTCCGGGAAGTCACCCGGCCGCCGGCCTACTACGCGAAGCTCTTTGCCACGGCGAGCCTTCAAAGCCTTCGCCTGCCTCCTCGGGCTGCAGGTGGAGCGGCTTACAGGCTTACCTTGTTTGCTTCTTGCCAGCCCGCGCCGGCTTCTAGCTAGCCTCGGCGCTGCATTATTATTTTTAAGGAAATGCGGCCTCGCAGCGCCAGCCCTGCAGCGGCTCTCGGATGAAGAGGGCGGGGAGCAAAGTTAGGGGGGGTCGAGGCAGTCTCTCTGCTTCTCTCCAGGCACCTCTCCGCTAACCGGCCTGCAAAGGAGCAAGTTGCTGTAACGGGGCGGGCGGGGATGTGGGGATGCGGGTGGAAGAGAGCGAGCGCTTCCCGCTCCTCCCTTTCCACACACGTGTTAGCGCCGAGAGAGGGGGAGAGAGCCTGGCGCTGAGAGTTACTCAGCCGCCCCGCTCTAGTCGGAAGCTGCTTTTCGGAATCCATTGAGGCGCTCTGATGTTTGCAGCCGGTACACAACTCTCCTGCCAAACAAAAGTGACCCTAAAAACAAAATATAAAACACACCACACACGCACACATACAAACCCAACCCTGGCCTCCACACAAACGCCTCTCAAAAGACCCGGTTTCCAAGGGACGGTCGCGAGGCGCTGCGCGTGTGCCATTTTACTTGGGATTTTGGCTTTGCTAAAGAAAAAGGGAGGCGGCGGGGATGCTTCCAAACCGGCCTTTTTCTGTGCGGTTCTTCACTGGGTTCGTTCACGGGCAAGTCGCTTTTGTTTTCCCTCCATTCTTGAGTTTTCTTTAGCGGGGGGGGGGGGGGGAAAACAAACTAACGGAAAGTTGGAGCGGCTGAACTTTTTTTGCCTTTCCGCGGATAGTGTTCAGGGGGCTACCGCTTTTCAATTACCCAGGAACTTCCTTCTGGATCAAGTGAATGAATCCATCGGGGGACTCGGATGACTTCTCTGTTTGCAAGGTGTATTGTCCACCTACTGTCCGACCGGAATAACGTCCTTTTAGAAGCGACTTTACATCCCCTCAGCAGACCAAGGAACTACGAACAGGTGACCTGGAAAGAAAGGAAATTGGAAGTCCTTTTTTGGATCCCAGCGTGGTAACCAAGTGGAGGACATAATTCTTACTCATCCCCCTGCTTACGGTAGTAGTGTGGGTCTGCTGCTTTTTTGCAAGTTGCTGTTCTGTGTCTGAGCTTGTCAACTGGAAAGCTGAGTGCCCAGTTTGAGACCCCCAGTGGAGGGTCTCAGCTCCTGTGCACCTGTCTCAGCTCCTGCCCACCTAGCAGTTGGAAAGCATGCTGATACAAATAGATTACCACTTTGGTGGGGAGGTAACAGTATTCTGTGCAACACTGGCATACAGCCATGCTGGCCACATGAGCACAGAAACTTGTCTTGGGATAATGCTGCCTCCCTTGGCCAAGAATGAGCTCCACCTACTAAAGTTGGACATGACTAGACAGGGAAACTTTTAAGGCTAGTTTTAGCTGTGGTAGCATTTTATAAAAATAAAAAATGACATGTTGTCCTACACTTTAGGTTAGAATTCCACTTGGAACCCTTGCATTTATAAAACAATATAAATATGTTCCAAATAAATATTTCAAACACTGATCCCTTTTGTCCTTAAGAATAAATATCCTTAGACACTGGTTGTTATAATGTGACATATGTAACTGACCCTAACTGCTTTTAGTTAATGTAGAATTCCTTTAAATATCAGATGCTGATAGAAAAAGGGGGAGGTAGAATGAACTGTTGCCTGCATACCATGTTTTTAAAGTAGCCAAGGGCATTTTTGTGACTGATGTTGAAACTTCAGCATCCAATCTGGGTCAGTCACCAGGACCAGAAGTTCTGTCTTCTGAGCTTTCAGACTCGTGCTGGAACCCATCTTCTTTCTAGCCTTGAGAGAAGTTCCCTGAAGATGGGCTCCAGCACAAGTCTGGAAGCTCAAAAGACAAAACCTCTGATCCTGGTGACAAACCCAGATTGAATCCTGCAACATTATCCTGGGACAGGGATATTCACCTTCATTCATGAAAGTTGAAACAATGCAATCCATGTATGGCTTAAGGCTAGTTTGTGTTAAACAATTCCACTATGTTTTGCATCTAATTTATAATCAACATACGGTGCTACTTTATTCAGATAATTTGCATTTTAATGCATACAAAGGTAGAACTGAAAATGTTTCCATCGGTTTGTTTAATAACTTTCTGGAACCAGATATACCAATTATTAAAAGACAAAACAGAGCATTCCTCAGGACAAATGAAAATACAACTAAAACCGTGAAATATTCTGGGCAGCCTTTAAAAGGCTCTTTTGGAGAAAAGAGCCTCAGGCACTTCTGAGATGTCTTTAACAATTTGTATTTGAGGTTTTAAAATAATTGTACAGGGTGAGCTGCTATTTTGGGAACGCAGTTTCAAGCAAACATACAGATCTGCAGTCTCAAAGGGACTGACTTTAGGTCATGAGTCCATAAACCAACACATGATCTTTTCATAAGGAAATTCAGAGTACTTTTTCATCAGCCTTAAGCAGCACAGATCAGACCAGATAAATGTTTTCAAGCCTGACCTTTTGAAGGGACCATGTATTTTTACTGTAAATAGGGATAAACAGTTGAACATCTGAAATATTCTGTAATACTTCTATTTGTATCCTGTTTTTAGGGGGACATGTCCAATATCAGCCCACTTTTAATCTGGTTGCAATAGTTGGTGAATAAGAAACCTAGTTAGAAAGACATGGTTAGCTAAGATTCACTAGGCACCCAACTTACATATCCAGGCCTAAGTATGGTTACTCAGAGACATCCAAGCATAATTTATTTCTCTTGATGTCTTTAAAACAATAAGTTAAATTTAAGAGTCTTCCTAAATAGGCCTACTTTGGATAATTATAATAACAGAAAAGGAAGAGATTTTATTTTGCAGGTTATTTTTAAAACTAAAATTCAGTGTTCCCAGAAGTTTGTCTGCATCAGTATATGTGGGAGGGGAGAGGCTTGGTGGACTGCTATGGGAGAGATGGAATTTGAGAGTATATTGTGCTCTCTTTTGCCACTGGAAGAAACCAAAGTAAAATTTTCTTACAAATGGAAAATAGCAATAGCACTTATATACCGATTCACAGTGCTTTACAATACTCTCTTGAGTAGTTTACAGAGTCAGGATATTGCCCCCAACAATCTGGGTTCTCATTGTACCCTTCCTTGGAAGAATAGAAGGCTGAGTCATTCTTGAGCCACATCAGGATCAAACTTGTGGCTGTGGACAGAGTCTGGCTACAGCAGAGGTGCCCACACTTTTTTTGGCTTGTGAGCTACTTATAAAATGACCAAGTGAAAACGAAATACCAGTAAGGCTTTTGCATGGCATACCTTCGGATAGTTGGAGCCGTGCCTCACACACGGCTTGGCCCATTTCTTCTGCAGCTGGCAAGCCTTTCCTGAAGGCCTCTGCAGCTGATAACAGAACTCCAGATCTATCTAGAACTCTGTTCTCAGCTATAAAGGCCTTTAGGAAAGGTCTCTGCAGCTGATAACAGAGCTCTGGATCGATCTGGAGCTCTGTTATCGGCTACAGAGGCCTTCAAGAAAGGCTTGCCAGCTGCAGAAGAAATGGGCCAAGCCGTGTGTGAGGCATGGCTCCAACTATCCGAAGGTATGCCATACAATCCACCCACACTATCTTTGCGATCAACCGGTAGATCACAATCAACGTATTGGACATACCTGGGCTACAGGTGAGAACTGTGTTCTAAGCCACTGCGATCAGGGTTCTGTGGTTAAAAGAGAAAAGGTTCTTCTTTGACTATTTTGGTTGGTCAGAAAACTGATACAAGGTATCAAATCAACTGGATATTCTTTGAATGTTTTTTAATTTGTTCTGGTCTGGTCTCTGACGAATAAACTTAATTTTTGGTATAAGGTAGGCACCAGGATGGGGATCTCCAAATGACAGGTGGAATGAGGGAAATTCAACCCAATTTGTTTGTTACTGCTGCAGTGATTAAAATAGCATGTATCCAAGTGTTAGACTTTTATGCAATGTTCAAACAAAGAAGAAAAAATGATTGGTCAGAATTTGATACGTATGTCATCTATCACATAATATATGAGTGGGGATGCAGTTATAATAAATTACAATCACATAGGAGATGTGTTTATAGGGACCTTTTGTGATAAGGCAACAATAGTTCACCAGGCTAATCCCCCAACCAGTTTTGTCGGGTTCTAGCTGTCAGTATTGGGGTTTCTTAGTTTTATAAGCTTTTTCTGCTCAGCAATATCTGGTATAGGCCATCAGTTTAGTAATCCTCCATCAGTCTAGCTGCTTTCCGTATCTAATGAGGTGAGTTACAGCTCAGGAAAGCTTACGCTTTTTAATAAAGCGTGCTAGTTGGAAAAGGACTGCTTTTTTGTCACCATAGAATAACACTAATGTTTAGTTGGATTGTATCCAGAGTACAGTTTCCAAGCAACAGCACTGTATAGGATAGTAATTAAGACCTGTTGTGTTCCCAGGCCTGGGGTTAGGGTGTCTGAGCCCCTCTAAATCTTTTTTTCAATGCTGGGAAATTTCAGTCAGCTGTTTTTTAACTTAGGTATTGCACATATTGAAAGCTGCCCATAATTGTCCTGGAGTTAGGTAGCTTTAACAAATCTTATAAATAAAATTATGACAATTCCCTACCCTTTCTACCCATAATCACTTTGCTTGCACTCCCTCCTTATCTCGGTAGGAAGAACATTCTCCCTAGCTAGCAATCAAGATAATGGTTTACCTTAGAACAAAATTGAATGGAAGCGAAATACACGCTCTACTCTGTCAAAATACCATTATGCAACAAGATCATAATTCCTGTTCAAACAATTATATTTTTTTATCCTCATTTCTAACATGTTGAGCAGCTTAGGAATATCATGCCAACAAAGGGAAGATCAATTATTGATTGTTCATATCCTAGGTTACTTGATTTCAGATGCAGCAGATGAAATCTGGGTATACTTGGTATGTTTCTTTGCCTGCATATGTAAAATTCATAAAAAAAGAAAATGTAAGGATTACATCCCATTCAAATGTAACAGGAACTCATCTTTAATAGAAACTCCTATCTATTACTGCATTAAATTGATGGTTTACTATAACTTGAAAAGAAATTTGTTCTGTTTCATGCTTTCTCGATTGCCTTTGCAATCTCTAATCCAGGGTTTCTCAAGCAGGGTAGAGATGCAGTGTCTTAAAGATGCTGGAGATGTTCTCTGCTCTGGCAGTTCAAGTCCTACACTGCATGGTGGCATGAGCTCCCATCACTAGCCTCAAGTTCTGCCCACTAGCAATTTGAAAGCGTATTACATGCAAGTAGATAAATAGGTATCACTTTGATGGGAAACGTGGCAGTGTTTCACCCAGTGGTGAAATTCAGCCGGTAAACACCAGTTCTGCCGTACCGGTAGCGGCGACGAAGCTTGGCCCTGCCCATCTGCTCCTGACATTGTTTGGGCCCTCCCACCTGCCCGTGCACTTCTCTGCCCTATATTCACTCCAATTTAGATTTAGATTTTTACTCACCAGGGTGGTGCAGAACAGCTGTTCTGCGTGTCCCCGCAGCCTTCACAATCATCTGGGAGGCCTACGGAATCGAAAAGTTGTACTTTAAAGCACGCACGCACTGAACTGGTAATGAAATTGGTTCAATTGCAGCACTGGTTTCGCCCGACTGCAAGGTGATATCAGTGGTGAGAGAAGGCTCCAGATGGCATCATAGGATGCTGTTCATCTTTCTGGGTTAAAGCTTGTTTGCCCGCTGTGGTGCATCCTGGATATGCACGTGAGTGTGAACTAAAAGGACTAGCAACCTTCAGCAGTCAAATAGCAGCTATATAGCTTAGTAATATTGTAGTCTCTTAGCTAATTGTACCATTGCCAAATACTAAATACATAGTGAACCATCAAACAAGATTTGCAAGTTGAAATGAGTTCAAATGAATCGTTCCATCCATTCAGAAGATTTTCCAACTTAAATTTTTTTTATTTGAACCTGGAGCAGGTGATTCAAGCTAAGATTTGGTTTGTTTCAAACTGGGAATATTTCCAGAATGATCAGAATACAGGTAATTTTGATCATGTGACGATGAAGATGCTGCAGTAGTCATAAGTGTGAAAACCGGTCGTAAGTCACTTTTTTCAGTGCTGCTGTAACTTCAAATGATTACTAGCCAAATTCAAATTCAAATTTATTCATCACATACATATACATACATAGTATGAAATGCAGTGAAATGTGTTTTCGCTCGCTCCCGAGGTAGTAGGCAAAGGGGGTAGTATAGACAGGGAGATTATGGAGTGGTTAAGAGAGGTAGATTATTTAAGAGGTAGTTTAGAAATTATTATAGTCCTGTGTTTGTT
>JAEANM010005366.1:0-19698 GCA_017656035.1 Myanophis thanlyinensis
AGCTTAAAATGGCTGGCTCAGGAATTCTGGGAGTTGAAGTCCATGAGTCATGAAAGAACCAAGGTTCCCTACCCCTGATATAGAGGGTTAACATGTTTGTTATAACAGATGAAAATATTAAAGAGAATTTTTAGAAAATGATGTAGTTTGGTGTATGTCACCAAAAACTATCGCTAGATTATATAAAGACAATTCAGATTTTTGCTACAGCAACAAGCTGGGTCATGTTTGGTGGACATGTAAAATACTAGAAAATTCTGGATTAAAATGCATACATTGATTCAGAGGATTAATAGACAATTCACACCCATGTTTTTCTTTTGGGATTGATGGATAAACAGTTGGGGGAAAAAATCAGAAATGGAGTTAATGTTGGTATAATGGGCTGTGTGATGGCCTTATGAGTTTTGTTGTGGAGATATCCTGGAATTTGTGCTCTAATCTCCTGGGTCATTTGTTTTGTGATCTTTTTTCCATTAGCCTCCCATGTTTTAACAGCTTGGGTAATAGGTTGTGTGATGGCCTTGCGAGTTCTTTTGTTGTGGTGTCCTTGGTCCTGCATTGTAATCTTCTGGGTCGTTTGTGTTTTGATCTCTTTTCCATTAACTCCATCAACCAATCAAGAGGCAGCAGCACAGCCAACCAGCCCAGCACACCACGCCCTCCCACCAGTATTTATAGAGAGACAGCCGCTCCGGTCACACACTGCTTCCACTGGCACAAAGCAGAAGGCACCAGCCTGAAGATGGCGAGTGGAACCTCGCTGAAACGTTGTGAAGATACTCTCAGACTTACACGGGAAAAGACCCAAACACAACTAGATCTGCATACCTGTACCCGTGAAAATCTACGGAAATATATAATTTATAATTCCAAATATTTAATTTTTTTCTTTGTAGAGAGGGTATATTGTTCCTTAAAATACTGTAGCTGCTTTACCTAATCTAAGACCATATTTTTATAGGATATTTCAAAAATTATCCTGTAGATTTATGTAAAGATATTTCAGAGATAGCTTATAAATTGTATGACTTATTCTACAACAGGGGTCCCCAACCCCCTGATCCATGGGCCAACACCAGTCCACAGCATTCCAGAAACCAGGCCATTCAAACAAGAAAAGCCCCATTCATGGGATGCAGGCAGAACATGAAACCATGACCCCTCTGGTCCACATAAAAATCTCTCTCCACAGAATCCATCCCTGGTGCCCAAAAGGTTGAGGGTCTCTGTTCTACAACATAGAATTGAGTCTTTATTTGCCCTTTCTGATATATATTCCATTTATATCAGTGAGTTATCACCAAAGTTCTAAAATATATTTCCTGGACAAGGTATAGCTCTCTATAAGAGAAAGCTATAGCCATTTATATATGATAATTCTGCCCTTTAGTATGAATACTGAATCTCTTTGACCTTTTTGGCACACATTCCTCTCTGTAAAGAATTCTTCACCATTTGCTGTGGCTCTCGCCATCCTGAATAACTTGATGCCATGCTCAAACTTAACTGTATGGGTTTGCCCCTGAATCCAAATGAATGACAAGTATGAGAAAAGTGAAGCTAATTTAGAAGAATCTTAGCCTTTACAAACACGATTGCCTTAAGGGGAAGCACCTAAGTCTGGAGTAGCACCCTAATTAACTGACCTGAGGTTCAGGGGTGTCTCCTACCTGAAATTCTGGTTGGATTAATTAAAGAGAACTCTTACAAATAGCACTGGAAGACTATCCACTCAGGATGTGACAGGGAAAAGATGAAAGCAAAGGGAGAGGGAACTGTAGGTGGATGAGACTATGTGAAGAGAAGGCAGGTCCTGGTAACAAAAGTAGAAGCTTGAGCATAATCCAGTTGAGCCAGTTAGGGAAAGAGGAAGAGATTCCATGCTAGGGAGAAGTAGGGTGGAGTGGGATTGACTCCATTCTGGAGAGCTGACCCAGCTCTACTAGAGAGCAAACAAGCTTTTTAAGCAGCCTAAGCAAATATTTAAGGACCGACTAGTATGCATAATTTGCAACATCCCACAGTGAGTCTGATGTCAAGTTATGGAATGACATCTTGTTTCAGTTTCTTTGTTGGTTTCTAATTATGTTACTAATGAACTCACAGTTGTGTAGCATGGCTGGTCTCTAAGGTATAAAAAATAAAGGTCCAGCATCCATTGATTTATCGAGGCGTAATCTACTTGCTTTCTCTTAGAAATAAAACAAATGGATACTTTTAATACAGGCTGGTGATTTGCTCTGCAGATAAGTCAGACGGGCTTGTATTGACTTGTTCCATTATATGTGCTGATTCTGAAGGCGTGAGAATCTCTCAGAGTCATGTTCTCATGATTTTATAGATGTGTTATGGCAGAGATCTAAAAAGTGATGATTTCATCATGAACTGTAAGCACTATTATCAAAATGATGACTGTTGCAAAACCACATACTGTATCTGTTACCCGAAACTACAGTAATACAGGAAGTGATGGCTTTACAATTTATTGAAACCTTTTTCTCATTAATGTTTAAACTACAAACTAAAGTAAATGCAGAATATCTAATATTTTCAATGTAAAAATATATGTGATTACAAATTAAACTATAAAATTTGTAATTCCTTAAAAACAAATATATAGCAATAAAACTTTATGTGGGTCTTCCTTTTTAAATTCATACTTGTAAATGAAAATTCACACCATACTTTGTTTTAATTTTTACAATGCCACTTGACCCTCTCCTGTTACTTTTGAATTTGCTGTTTTTCCATTAATTATGAAAAATAGACCTGTCATTTACAATATCAAAGTGTATATCCTTCTAAATGAATTTTGTTTCCCTTTAATTCATTACATACTGGTTTATTAGTGATATTTCTAGAAACACCTTTCCATAGAAGGTGAAAAAGTAATTTTGATTTTCTCTTGATATAGGTTAAATGTAAAAGATGCTTAAGAATAATTTGGTGGGGCTTTTTATCAGCTGCTGTTTCCAAATTTAGAATGCTTCCAGCAAGTACCATTAAATATAAGGGCTATTTGAAAGCCATAAGCCCTAGTATGGGTGACTCTTTGGATCCCAGCTACAGAAACTATATAAAATAGCATTGCAGTTTGGAAGATAATTAAGGTAGCAAGTGAATGTTAGTATATTAGGTTTCTGTCATAGTTGTTTGAATTAACTTCTACATGCACACTAATTTATTTGGATAATATTAACAGACAAATATCCATCATAAAGTGATAAAATAGTGCTTGAACAATACAATTTTAAATTTAGATAATACTGTGTAACCAAAATGAAAAATTTGGTGAGTTCAACTTATACTTAAAGTACCTCTTTGTGCTAGCTTTGTGTGAAGAAAGGTATGTAGTCTCTTGTAGCCTAATCAGGAGTCTGATAACAAGTTTTGAGGCTAGCATATTTTATTAATGAAATAATTAGTATCTGATGATGTGCTATTACAATTCACAAAAACTTATTCCTTTCAATAAAATCTGTTAGTCTGAAAAGGTGCTACCAAATTCTTTCCAACCTTTGTACTAATTTATAAGCCTCTGTGCAAATAATTCTTCACGTTACTGTTACCACAACAAACTGTCCCCAAGGTTTACAAAGCCAATAGCAGTTTGAATTTGTATTCTGATATAAGAGTATACTGAAATACAATAAAAGGTTGCTCAGTATGAACCATTAATTCTTGAAGAACAAAAAAGAGAAAAATAAGTAGTATGTGTTTCCCTTGCTAAAACTAAATTTCTATTAATTTATTACACAGTTAAAGCAAACTTGGAATTTCTATGGTTAATTATCATGTATATGGGAACTTGCATCTCAGTTTCTGAGACATATATCTTTCCAACAACAGATAACTTAACAATCAAACTCTTTTGAAATAATCAACCTTTTTAGTTATTTCAAATAGAGAAAAGCAAACACTGGATGAAAAATAATCTTTACAGCAAAAATAATAATACATGTATTCTGTTAAATTTATTCCCCTGTGAATAAATATAGAATTGCAGTCTTAAGGATTCCATAATATATTTGGAATGAATGTGGATGACTTTAACTATAGTGAAGAAAAAATAGGATCATTATAGTGATAAATCTGAATTATGCTTAGTTTATAAAAACATTACTTGTCATTCCTAGTTTTTTTAAAAAAGAATATTACCTGAAGATGAATGAATAAAATGAAATACATACTATTTTTGTGAAACAAAGCAATCTAAACTGAAATAGTGCTAGTACCAGTTAGATATATGTGGACATATATTTTCTGATTTCAGCACTCTTTCTATGTTTTTCCAATTAAACTGACAGTGGTCATTCCTGTGAAAGGATGAGTCTTTATAGATTTGGGAGTAAATTTGAAATCTAGTTTGGCTTTACATACATTTTTTAAAAAGAAAAAAAGCTATATTAATTTCTGTTAGCCTTTGTTATTACTTGTGTAAATATTTTGAATTCAGCCCTGAAAAGTAATCATAATATTTTCCCAATATACAGTATTTCATTTTTAAAAACATTCAAAAGTGCTGTTTCAAAATATTCTTCAAAACACATTGGTATAATGGTCTTGCTTAATATATCATAGCTATGGCTGGCTACGCAACTATTTTTAAGGAACATTATGCATATGGTCTGCTGCTGTTGCAGCATTCTTTTTTATGATATTGATCTAGGTGACGAGTCTTTGTTGAGGTGGAGCATTTAGAAGGGCATGCTATGATTAAAATATTGTGATGTGGCATTATTGCATAACTTAAAATCATGCCACTGTCACCTATCCAGCATTTTGCAAGAATCAGATTTCTGAGTTTTATTTCAGCCCAGATTTTCCAGTGATTAACTACTCCACCCTTCTGGGTTGCTAATGTTTAAAACTAAAATGAGTGATTTTATTAACAAAAAAAACAAAAAAAAAAAGAATTGCATGCAAGATGATAGATATAAAATGAGAAAAAGGTAGAAGTCAGCATGAACTATAACGAAAAAAGATTTTACATTTATAAATTCCAAGCACAGGAATTATTTGGTTCTACATTTTTAAAGCAATGTAAGTCCATTTTATACCAATCACAATAGGTATTCATTCATTTATTTTCCAAAATAAATTAGCAGTACAATATACTTTTCTCTCACATTTCACTCACTCACACATACACACACACACATACATACATTTTAACAAAGTCTTAACTATGACTGTCATAGCAACTCAGATGATACTCATTTGAATACATCAGAAAACCTGGCTTCTTAATTTAAATATTTAAACAAATAATACTTCACTTGATTGTATTAAATGAGGGAATTTTAAAAGTTTATTTTACACTGAAAATTAATAAATTTAGTTTAACAATAGGTGTAATAGCTTGGACAAAATAACATAATAAATAGACAAAGTTTTGTACAGATTTAAATAACAAATTACAAATTATATCATGAATCTGCTTTTAAGAATAATGCACCTGTACTGGAAAAACTCTGCCTTGCCAGAAAGGCAGAACATGGTAAGGAATACACTTAACAAACATACTTTAGTTAGCTGCTTGTCTTTTTTTTTTTAAATCATTTTGTAAACGTTTCAGTGATTGAAAGTTAACTTACCTGCGAGTTTGAGAACTCGGATCCAAGTTGTTCTGAACTATTAAACTGTTGCTGTCAGTGTTGAGAGAGAAGTACCTGTTCACTGTCTGATTAAGTGAAACTGAAGGAGGCTGTTTCAATGGGAGGGACTTAAAAGTGTAGGAGTTAAGCCCTGAGGGTGTAGAGATGCACCTGATATTACTTCAGCCTGAAGCTACAGTTCATGTGTTTCCCTCTATTGCTTTCATTTGATGTTACCTCAGCATTCGAGCTATGGAGCAGTACTTTTGTCATGTCTGTTGCCTTCAACAAGCAGTATTTGTGTCGCCCTCGAAATGAATAGCCTCCTGTCAAGGGAAATGGAACATGACACAGGCACGTTTCTCAGTTTAAAATCCTTGGTTTTGAGTAACAGGGAGTTCATAACTAAGACCAAATGATCATTGCAGGCTGCAACCCAGGACATGACTTGGTTTGTATTTTCTTATCCCGATCTTTCAGTGAGAATACTTGTATTCTGTAACACCACTTCCACCTCCACCTCCCCCCTACGGTTGTCCTCATGATAACTTCTGTCCAGAAACGGCAAGACTGTGTGCTGTAGAAACCTGCCAAAGCTTGTCAGCAGTTGGCAGCCATAGGATTGTAAGTGGAACCAAGTCATTTCAGCAGGACATTGATTAAGTTATTTTTTCTTTAGCAGTCATTAAGCATACTGTGTGACAATTGTATTATTACTACATGATCATTGTATACTATTGTATATATGAATAAACCACTGTTTAGCCTGGCAAAAGGGAGGGATTAATTTAGTGCCTGAACATCCAATCTTCCATTTGTTGTCACAATCCATTTTTAATTGCACTGTGTATTCCCGGCACTTTCCTTAATACAGGAATTCATCAAGGAGACAAAGATGGAATAGTTGCATAATATAGTTTGATTCTTAGAAGCTAGGACTTAGTGCCAGGATGCTGCTTGAGTGCAAAGATTAATAATACAATTCTATTAAGCAGAGCAGCAGGTGAAACTTCAGGGAAAACTCTGAAGTATCTTTTTTTCTAATGATGGAGGCCTCTCAATTTAGGAAGGAAAGGAAGGAAGGATTGGTTTTTATTTTCAAACCTATGTGAAAAAAAAATGTTTCCATTGAATTAATGATATGTCTATGTTTTTTCTTTTTTTGAGGGAATAGTTATTATTTGATAAAATTGAATTTATTCAATTTATTCAATTTCACTGCACACATGTTGTGCATTGACAATAAAGGATTGAACTTGAAATGGAAATGTTTTAGTTTTTATGGCTTATTTTCTGAATTTTCTGTGATAGTATTGACCTCTAGATAGAATGGACACTTTGATTCCCATCATCCCAAATAAGCACTGGTGTATATGACATTCTGTCTGGTAATTACTGGAATTGTAGTCCAGTATATCTGGAACATTATGGGAAAGGCTAGGCTTGAGCCTAAAGTTAGTATTAAAGTTGAAAAGATATTTATTTATGCATGCAAAATTATGTAGTTGTGCAACTCACAGTACTTTGAGATGTGTGCAACATTAAAAATCCACAGTTAAAAATTGACAATTTAAATTTTCCCCTATTCACAGCAGCAGAAACAATATCAAACAGCCATTTGATCTGTTCCAAATGGGGTTGCCACTGATAAAGTCATTTTTTCAAGGCCTTGTAGAAAAACAGAGGAGGGGGGAGGCAATCTTCTGTCTGGGGGAATGATGTTCCCAAAGGAGGGAACCACCACAGAGAAGGACTTTTTCCTAGGTTTCACCAGATGTACTTCCTTGATAGTTATGACACGCAACTTGCCCTGCCTTTATGTTCTTGTGGGCCAGGTAGATGTAATTGGGGAGAGGTGGTTCATCAGATAGCCCCCATGTAAGGGCTTTACAGATAATAACTAGCACCTTTTTGCGCCCAGTAGCAAATTGGCAACTAATTCAGCTTTGTCAAAATAAATGGTACATGTGCAAATATGGATTTGTGCATGTATGCCGCTGCATTTTAGTCAACTGAAGCCTCTAGATATTCTCCAAGAGCCGTCCCGTATAGAGTACATTGCAGTAGTCCAAACCCTAATCTTAACCCAAATGGGAAGCGACCAGGGTATGGGCCAGGAAATGTATGCTTTTAAATGTAAAAAAGGAATCTGCTCCATATTTTTAAAAAGTATATTTCTTAACAGTATTTTTTACAATTCCCCACTCAATTCTTTAACATGAAAAGAACTCTTCTTGTTGTGCTTTACAAAAACGGATGTACTTAAGCAATTGTTCCTATCCTTCCTGACTATGGTTCAATAGTATGACAATAATTTCAATGCCCCTCCAATTGAAGATAATATTGTTTATTTGGCAATTGAATTCTCTGTCTGGTTTCATAATTTTCATGGACTATGAAATTATCAATGTGGTATGCTAAAATAAGAAGTGATTTCTTGAAGGTCTTGCCAATGGGACATGCTCGTTTTATTCCTTCCATTTTAAAGTGAAGAGAAAGTAGGTGGTATATTGTTTCCTTATTTACATAGGGGATGCCGCTAACGATAGATTAGCTTTCTACACACCCAGTAGCAATTTTCCGCAAATTGTCCTTGGTTTGTTTTCTAAGGAATATATCATTCAAGCCTAGAGTGATGACTACTCTTCTTCAGAAGAAGACTAAAATGGAAATCACAAAGAAGCTTTACCGGAATTAAGATTCCTTCTCTGGCTTCTCTTGACCATAAATAATTACAGAAAATTATAAAGCACATGAGATTGCTTGCAGACCAACATCTGGGGATGAGGAAGGAGCCACCAGGCCTATGCAAAACTATGTTAAACTGTGGTTGGCAGCTGTGCTTTGTAAATGTGTTTATTTTGCTTTCAGAAATAAAGGATCTACAAATAGTGATAAATCTAGTTTGCTTTTCAGATTGATACATAAACAGTCGGCTTATGTGCTGCCAGCCATTTCTTCCTTTTTAAAGTTATTTATGTGGAGAAATCCATTGAGGACCTGGGAGATGCATACACAAGCCTTTGCTTCGACTTAGTATTTCCTTGTGTTGTCTTTCAGATGAAACCCACACAGCACATGTTCTATAATTTAAATCCACCCTTCAAAATACTTCTTTAATCTTATATAATATAAGCAAATCCGTGCAACCATAGAGAGGCACAACTGCTAGGTTCTGTTGCTTTTCATCACCTAGCACCAAAGAAGTAACTGGTATTGTCTGCTGTATTTGAGTGAGCATATAATCAATTTAAATGCACGTAGAACAGAGGCATTGTTAATCAGTAGAAAATCAGGCTTGGAGATTAAGATTCAACCTGTTCTGAAGGGCTTGCATGTCTCTTGTCAGATTGCCACCTAGGAGTGTTTCTTCATCTGGTATTACTTTAGGGTGGTGGTGGTTCCAGGTGACATGTTTACACAATCATATTCATAGTATCATCTACAACAGCATATCAGGATCTATGCTATTGAAATATGGGGCTATCTTATAAAAGAACCTGGAAAAAAAATCAGTTGCTACTCAATATGGTAGCCAGATTATCAGTACACATTACTGTGTTCAGTTCTATACTGAAAGATCTGTGATTTTATTAGTGCCTTTGGTGTCATCTCATCACCAGCCTGCCAGGCTATTACAGCCTATAGGAGTAGTCCTTCTAAAGAAGCACATGTTTGCAGAGACCAAATGTTATATTAGTGAAAAGGAGTCTTCTACTTTGTCAGTGCCAAGATGTGAAATGTACTTCCTATGCTGCCTCTGCTTTGAGAGTGTGTTGAGATGAAAGGTTTAAATTCAGAGTTTTAACTTAAGAACATTTTGATTATAACATTTTGTTTCATATTTGCAACTATTATATGTTCAAGCTTTATATGGAATTCTCTATTTTATTTATTAATAGTTATTTGATGTGCTATGCTTTTTTTTTAAGGAGGGATGTGAATTCAGTAATTAATGGTAGAAATAATGATATATGATTCAGATGTCTGCCTACAACATTTAGAGATTTCGCCATATCTAGCCTACAGCTTTCAAATCTATAATCATCTCAGCAACATGCTGGAATTTGGTGTGTATACTACTTTAAAGTAGTAAATAAACCTTTATTTAGGATGCTGATCCTAATGATCTTTACTCATTTTTTCTTCTTTTTGTATTTAACAATGGAATAAACAGGATATCTTAAGTATACTCTCATGATATGGGCTCATCTTAGGACAGGGATGGGGAAGGGGAGAACAATTAGATTCACAGCAGGAGATTATGGTCAGAAGTTATACTCAGAGTAGTGAAAGGCAAGTTAGCACAATATTGTGCAAGTCAGAATATTGTTTTACTAGAATTACATATTTAAATAAAAATAAATGTTTGGTATTTTCTAAAGTTATTTCAGTCCTGGTATCTACATTTAGAGTTATATTTACTGTAAAACATTTAAAGGGCTGTCTGCTTTAGGTCTTCCTGAATCTCTCCCTCTCTAGAATAATTCCTTGCTGTTGCCAGTCTCTTGTGCCCATTCTGCTTGCTATGATCACAACTAAAGCTGCTACTTTCTGCACTACTGCTTTTTCTCTGCACAACCTGAATGGATGTGACAGGTAAACATTGGAGCAAAGGTAAAACTGGGTCTTGAGCAATGATGGCTGTTGTAGAAACTGCCATGAGGTGCTGCCCTGCCACTTGGGCCTCCTACCATTGCTTGTTAGTAGGAGGCAGTGGAAAATGGATGTTATTTGAAGATGGTGAATAGTATTTAAGGAGAGGTGATCAAGTTAATATGGATATTAAGATATTAAGATGTAACTTCTATAAGGAGGAGGATTCTCATGGTGGTGGACCTTGTTCGCTCTCCGTGAGTGTTGTATCTACCTGGAATGGAAGCAATTACTACAAATGTTATGTAGCATGGCTTTAAAAAATAGACAAGGGTTTCCTAAAGAAGAATTAAAAGTTAAAACTGTATTCAAAATGAAATATATCCGTAGTACCTGCAGTAAGTATTAAAGATGCATCCTAATCAAACTTGATAGTTGATTGGAAACATACTTTATTTTAAAAAAATTCTTCTTCAGAGAAACACATTCTTCCCTTGGCATAGAAAGGCAAACTACTACTCTCTTTGCTCACTTTTAACTATTAAAATCTATCCTGTAGTAACCTTGTTTTTGTTCTGTTGATATTACAATTATTTGAAAGAACCGAATAGCAAAAGATCTCAGTTTTGTGTTGTCATTTAATACTGTATACCTTGTTTCAGATTCTTAGTCCTGTTGTTATTAACAACAGTTTTGGGGGTTTAGTCTTTTTCTTACCACTACATATCATTTTTCAGGCTTTTGGACATAGATCTTAGAAGCCTTATAGATTCTGAGTTTGCCACTGAAATACATAATATTTTCAATTTATTATTTATCATGATTGAAAAAAGGAACATGTATTTCAGATTAGATCATTTTATTTTAATTTATTTTTTTAATGTAAACCTTTCCTCAGATAGGTTGGTGGCGATGGAAAACAAGAATACAGGGAAGCTTGAGATCAAACTCTAGATCACACAGATGAGAATACAAAGGTGAATGCAAATGTGAAAACATAGGTAAAAAGTTGAGTTTCAAGGCACAAATAGAAGATTGAAGAAACTAAAAGCAGATGAAAGGTAAAGAGGAGGTTCTATTATCTGCTTATGATATATGCATAAACTAAGGCAACCTGAGAATGCAGTTGGTATAAAATATAGCTGTTGGGATGTTAAGGTATAGGACAACGATTGCAATATTGGATCAATTGTCTGACTAACCCTTGTGGGTGGTGCTGGAGAAGGAAACAGCCAAATGGTGACAAAGTGGAGAAATGAAGTATGCCATATCCCAAAGGTGCTTTTTCAAGAGGCAACTGGACTTTCTTTGTTTTTTCCTTGAAGATGTTTCGCTTCTAACCCAAGAAGTATTCTTCAGTTTTGACTGAAGAAGCTTCTTGGGTGAGAAGTGAAACGTCTTCAAGGGAAAAACAAAGAAAGTCCAGTTGCCTCTTGAAAAAGCACCTTTGGGACAACCGTGACCTGGATGACTGAGAATTTCCATAGACATGAAGCATGGCATGTGACTGATTGACTGCTTTGCTGCTTGTGAAAAACAAATTCCACACGGGATGATATATTTAATTGTATGAGCCCTGTAGAAGCCATTTGTCCTAGATTCCATCATTTTAAAATAAATACTATTCCTGGTCAATAAAGTCATGATTTACGACTGGTCCTTGCACTTAACCAGCATTGCGGCAACCCCCATGCTCACACGATCAGAATTGAAGTGCTTGGCAACCAGCATGTATTTATTGTGACAGTATCCAGGAATCTGATTGTCACTGGATTTGTTTTCTTTTCCTTTTAATTGGTATCAATGTAAACCAAACTAATAAATACGGGATTGAGTAGTGTATACATTTTAAAGAAAGAATTAGAGTAAATATGAAGGTAACTTAAAATAAACTATGGACTTTTACTTTTCAAATATTGCTAATTTGAACCAGACTGGTAAAGAGGCCCATGTATCACTATTTGGAAATCAGTAGATTCTGGAGAGTCGCAAAGGTTTCTTTAAGAAAGTTAATCTGGTTTCTTTTTCATGTTTGTCAATCTAAAGAAAGCTAGGGAAGTGATGCTGGCCTCTGGGCATGATCCCAGTGCATCTAAGAGCTTATTAAAAGCCAGCCACTCCCTGGAAGTGGTAGCTTCTGGGCAGACCTGCTTAACTGGGCTGTAGCTGAAGTAGAGCAAAATCTGCAGGTGCAGTAGGTATTGTATTAAACTGCAGGCAATAGAATAAAATACCTGGATATGCAATTTCAGGGAGCACAGCCTCAGAGACAGGATGCTTCTTGTTTTCTTCATTAATGGATATAACTGGTCCTGGAAAATTGACCTAGAAAAGCAGGTAGCTGTTTTCCACTGTTGAGGTGAACTAATTGTACTTTCATCCAGTATTGTATAATTGTTACATTTATATGGACCAATCACCTGATAGGTGACACCCTTCAAAAGAGGATGAGTACAATAATCACATTGGAGGCGATATAATTCTAGGTTTTATGCAGTGTTGATTGTTATCATTGTTAACAACATTTTGTACAATGCAACTGGTACGAAATAATGCCAGTGTGTCTTGGCATATCATTTGGGGGGAAAAATGGTTAAAAATGCAAAAGTTTCATAATATACTAAAGGATCTGCATCTCTTAAAGCAGGCTATGACTTCTGACATTCAGTACAATTTAGGGGGGGAAACATTGATAAAGGTTTAGTAATTACTGCCCCCCCATATTTAGTTTTGGGAATTCCAGTTTGTCAGAAAAAAATATTTTCATTACTAACAAATTATAGAGATTTAGAAATGTACAGTGTCATTATATCATTCCTAGCAGAAAAGAGATAAGTGAGATTGAGCAGAGAGGGTGTGCTTTGAGTCCCATCAATTAAGCAGTTTCATCTAATGGGATCCAGGAAACAGATCTTCTCTGTTGTGGGTTCTGGAATGCTATCTCCTCAGAAATCCAGATGGCTCCATCTTCATGATGTTCAGGAAACTATTGAAGACCTGGTTATTCTCCCAGACTTTGGGTTGGGTGATAGTTGTGCCCCAGTTGAATTTTTTGTGTGGTGTAGAGGTTAAGGTACCAGGCTAAAAATTAAGAAACTGAGTTATAGTCCTTCCATAGGCACATGTATATATATCAGGCTGCTCAAGACTTTTTCTTTTTAATTGTAAGCCATTCAGAATCATTGGAAGTCAGACAGTCTCCAAATTTTAAATAAAGTCAATATTATTGTTGCTCTCTTTTGGATAATGTAGCCAAGTTTTTACATATTTTTAGTTATTGTTTATACAGCACATCTCCACTTGCATATATCATTTTAAATTACATTTGATGAAGTCATTGAGTTTTAATTGAAAGAGACTTTACCGTTTAACATCCTGATAAAACAGCAAAAACTATTTGAAGACTAGCTATACTCCAAAGTTGTGAAGATTTTACACAATCCCTTCCTGTGTGCTTTCCAAGTTCCGCCTTGCACAATCATTGACTTACGTGTAACATCTTTTGAAGCACTCTTTTGTCCTCCTTAATGTCTTCTAATCTCCTACTTTGGTGGGATGCTACAAGTCTGAGCAAGTTTGGCAGTCTAGGCAATTTTGGGGGCAAAAATACATCAGTTTAATGCTTAATGTCTTAAACCTGTGATTCATAGAAAAATAAGAACTACTATATTCTGGATCACTTCTGTATTTATTTAGGGATTCGTGCTGTCAAGAGCTAGAATGTTAATCTACTGTTGAACATAATTTAGCAGATGATATACTACGTGCTGTAGGGGAAATAAACACCAACTTTTTCATATATTTTATTTTTTATTGTTTCTTTCCTTAAAAGAAAGTAGCCAATTAATCCTTTGCTCTCCTTCTAACATTACAACAAAATACCGTACTCCTTCATCAAGAACAGTACAAGTACATCATTGATATACTTGACAGGGTAGTATGGAGAGAACGTACATATAGTGGTTGCCACAAGTTGGATTTGACTGAACAGTTAAAACTATTGGAAAAGTACCCTGATCAAAATTGTATCAGATCCATTTTTTTTCATTTTCTTATTCTTTTCTTGCCATTTTTGCAAGTGAAAATAGAATAGATAATACTACAGTGAAGTGGGCTCCATTTCCTTTCTTTATTAAAAGTACCATAGTTTTTGGACTATAAGAGGCAGTATTTGTCTCCCAAAAGTGGGTGAAAATGTCTGTGAGTCTTATAGAGAGAATATTTCTGAAGCCCCGTCCACCCGCCAGCCATTTTTTTTTTTTTTTTGCCTTTGCGTGCTCCATTTTCAGGCCTTTTTCATCCCAAAACCGGGCTGGAAACGGCGCGGAAGTCAAAAACTTTTTTTCTTGTTTTCCTCTTCTAAATCTAGGTGCGTCTTATAGTGCAAAAAGTATGGTATATGACAGAACTATTCCAAAGTGTAAACCATATCTGCAGTTAAGATTTGAACTTTTGCTAGTCCTGCAGATTTAAACAGTTCAGTGAACATTTCATCTGCATCTACAGCTATTCAAAGTTACAACATCACTGAAAAAGGAACGTACAACTGGTCCTCACACGTATCACCGTTACAGCATCCCCACAGTCACATGATCAAAATATACTGTAGGTTATTGACAACCGACATGCATTTACAGTGGTTGCGATGTCCCAAGGTCATGTGATTTCTATTTGTTCCTTTTCCAGTCATCTTCCCAGAAGCAGAGTCAATGGGGGAAGCGAGATTTGCTTAATGACCATGTGATTCACTAAACAACTGTAGTGATTTGTTAACAATCATGGTGAAAAAAAGTTGTAAAATTGGGCATGACTCATTGAAAAATGGCTGTGCTTTTGTAATGGAAATTCTTATTCCAATTATAGTCATTAAGTTGAGGGTTACCTTTATTCTTTTTTTGATAACTTTCTAGTTCTTAAATATATTGTCTCTCTACAAATATTCCTGTCATTCTGCAAAAAATAGTTTCAATATAGCTTTTCCATCTTCCTTTAATTTCATTTGCCTGTTAAATATCATCTATGATAAGAGTAATTCTTATCTTAGCTATAAATTTTTCAGTGAATGCTCTGACTTTAAAAAGATCTCATTTTATTTTTGTTTGTTTTATTTGTTTATTTGTTTAGGAGCCTTAGTGGCACATTGGTTAGAGTGCAGTACTGCAGTACAGAAGTACCGCAGTACTTCTGCTGTCTGCAGGTTCAAACCCTCCAGGCTCAAGGTTGACTCAGCCTTCCATCCTTCCGAGATGGGTAAAATGAGGACCCAGATTGTTGGTGCAATATGCTGATTCTGTAAACTGCTTAGAGAGGGCTGGAAAGCACTATAAAGTGGTATATAAATCTAAGTGCTATTGCTATTTCTTTGTTAACATTTTTGATTGAAATAGTGAAAAGAGAACACTTACCTTTTCTCATAGTTCTTCAATTGTAATTTTCCTCATATTCACATTTTCAACTGATTCCTTACATTGATCTTAAGTCATACAGGACTGTATATCCCCTGGAACATATTTTGCTGGCACATGTTTGCTCTTTAGTTTTCTAAGTCTACCTTGTATATTTGCTAAGTCTACCTTGTGTATTTGCTACCAATAATTCACTCTTTTCCATCCTTTATATCTAGAAATGTTTGAGAGACTGAATTGGACTTATCCATTTACTGTTTCCTGTTGTGGAGTTAATTTGTTTATGTCCATCAAGAGATGCCATTTGTAGAGTGTATGTTGCTTGGGGCAAATATTAATAATAAACTAAGAATTCTTTTCACAAAACCTGATTAACTCCACCATTTCAAATTCTTCTTTGATTGCTGTCTTTCATTTCTTCACTTTCTGTATTCCAGTCACTCCTTAATAATGTTACTGATGTTACATCTAGCACCTCTTGTAATTCATTATAAAATCCTTGAATTACCGTACTTCCTTCATTTCAGCTGTTGTAGGAGGCATGTACTAAATTGGTTAGTTGAACAAATATTTAACAAGTTGCACCTTTTTTGAATATCAGTGGCCTTTCATACCTTTATGTGATCTCATGTTCAGAATTGTAAACTGTATAATCTTTCAAGTTACAGTAAAGAATCATAGAGTTTGAGAGACTTTACAAATCATGTAGTTTCAACTCCTGGTCTGTGTGGAAGCCTATTCTTGAAAACCTGTAGTGAAAAAGAATTATCTAGCTTATGAGGCTATCTCTTCTCTAGACTGACAACTTACATAGTCAAGAAATTCTTCCTGATGCCTAGCCTGAACCTGATGCATTTTCATTGTAATCCATTGGTTCTGGTTTTGCCCTCTGGAGCAATAGACAGTATGTCCATGCTTTCCCTTACTCTTTATATATTTGACTGTCAAATTTATTACAGGCTTAACATACCCAGATTCTTTAAACATTCTCCATAAGAATTGGTTTCCAAGACTTTTCACTATCTTGGTAGGGCTCCTATGAACTTATTCCAATTTGTCACTGTCCTTCCTAAGTGGTGATGTCCAGAAATGGACATAGTATTTTAAATGGATTTGACAGGACAAGTAAAGTACTGTGTATTATTTGGACTGTAAGCTGCTATAGATATACCCCAAAATAGCATTGTTTTTTAAGCAGCTGTATCAAACTGCTGACTCATGTTTAACTTATGATTGACAAGGCCATCCAGTTCTGTTTCATATGTATTACTGACAAGCCAGGGTTTTTCATCTTATTTTTGGTCATAAGAACTTCCCAGAACAGAGTATTCTTGTAATGAATAGGAACTAATTGCTATGGAGAAATACTCCTCATTTTAAATGTTTCCAAAGGTCTAATGAATACCGAATGGTTGCTATATTAGATATAGTAATTTGATTGAAATTGTAAAACAGGTATAGTTTTTGAGTAGCAAAAACAAATTTCATGTAGAGTGGACCTATGAGTCTAAAAATTAGCCACGTTCGTAAGATCATGAAGATACAACAACTCCCTTGCCCAGTCATTCTGTCCATGCTTCATGCTCCCATGCACACACTACACCTTGCTCCATTCACCTGCTGAATAATTTCACAGGCTTCATAGCAGATATGTTCTTGCTTCCTCCTTTGTTGTATTGCTTTAATCTCCAGATCTTCCCAAACAAATCCATACATCTCCCCTTGTCTCTTTGGGTTGTTGCTCTCTAATGGCACTCTTGGATCACAAATATCCTATGTTTTTCTCTCATTTCTCCATTACCATATCTAAATCTCTCTTTTTAAAAGTCAGCAGAAGTTAAGATTATCTATTCCACCTCTTGTATGCTGGGTGACCAGTTTTGCTTCATGATCTGGCAACCTTGATCCTCAAGAATGTGCCTGGGTTCTGATGAGTCTTTTTTTTTTTAGTCCAGAGTCTGTGGAATAAATTAATAGGACATTGGAGGCCTGCCCTTAAGTTTGAAGTGTTCATTGCCACCTGTTGGTTTGTTTTAATCAATAATATGAAATCATAGATCACTTTACAGATGGAAGAAATTTGCAGATAGAATGGTATTGTCTAGCTCTACTGCAAACCTTTGTTGGTATTGAATACTGATTCTGATTAAATACATTGTAATCTCAGAGGGTCATGTCTGCAAGCAAATTTGTTTTGCATGGACCAAGCCAGGGAGGAAAAAAATGAAACTTGTAAGTTTAGGATAACAATTCATTTGCCTGGCAGTGTGATGAGTGGCATATTAAATAAATAAAAAAATAGTTTCTGTACTATTTGATACTTCTGGCCATATTGATAATATAAAATATTTCCTTTCTTGAGTATTGGCCAATACAATGAATTAAGCTGCACTATCATAAAGAACAAGTTTTTATTTCAATTTGTAATCACTACTGCATAAGAACTAATATTAGGACTAGGAATGTTTAATCCTCACAAGAGGTAATATGGTACTTTTCAAAAAAACTGCCTCCGGGAACTTTTTCCATGTTCCTGCACAACCAGTTAAATTCATTTTTTTTTACTAATTTATTCAACATGCTGAAGAACCAGTTAAACTACATTTTTCAGGACAGTGCTACCGCTGTTGTTTTTTTTCACAAAATGTAGAAGAGAATACCAAACTATTAGTTCTGCTGTGTGGCTTTCCCATGAAGAGTAATCTGTGTGGGTGGATTTTTCTTTTCTTTTTTCTTTATAGATTTCTTTAATTGTGTTAATGGGTAATTTCAGGTGACTAAAAAAGTTGAATTTTTTCCCCATTTTTTTTTTTTTTGCTGGATCTCTCTTTTTTTCTATTGTGTGGTGATACTGCATATTTTTCCTAGTGCAAAAGGCGGAGCTTTTAAGATAATTTATGATACTGTAATTACCGTTCTGTTCTTATCCAGAGAAGCAATCAATAGCAAACCAGGAGATTTGGTCTGTCCATTCCTTTTCCTTCAGTTATTGTTGAATTTGCTGTTGATGAAATAGATTGGGAGAGACCAGTTAGAGGTTTTGGAGTCAATATAAGGCGGTTTATTAAATTCATATTTATATATTGTTTGGACTAATCAGGCTGAATGTCCTGTACAGATAATTTTTATCTGATTGTTGGCTAAAAATAAATGAAATGTGTGAAATCAGTTGAATACAGTGCAACACAAGGGAAAAAAATTCCCATTTTATGTTTTGCATTTGTTATTAAACATGGAGATTTGGGGCTTCAAATCAAATTTCAAATTTGAGGGTGATGCAAGTGAAAGTGGCCAGCACCAGACCACTCTTTTGGGGCATGTGGCAGGAGAAGTAAAGTAAAATAAGTTTGAGAAAGCAAATAGGACAGTGATGGGCTAGGGCCTGCTATTCCTTGGACAATGCACAAGGAAAATCCCCGGAGGGACAGCCCAGTGAAGAATTCAGCATCTTTTTCCAAATGGCAGAGTGTAACCAGACATGCCTCCTTTTTCCTGCCAGTTGGACAGGAATGACCTTCCACCCTCCTTCCCATCAGAAGACAGACTCACTCCCCTCTCAATCAGGTTAATCTAGATTGCTGAGGAATGCTATCTTTGCTACTTCCTGTTTCTGTCCACCTGTCCCAAAGTTGTCATTCACGTATACCTGACTAATGGGCATGGAACCCAAAGAGGCCTTGAAGGACACTGACTGCAGTTGGCAGAGGGATGATTTAGAAAGCTGTGGCAGGAAGGCAAGTAGGGATGCCTGTTTCCACTGCAACTGGCGTGCAGTTGTTAATATAGGTAGAGGCCAGCTGGCCCCATCGTTGTGTGGGCTTCTGTGACAAAGTTTTGTGCCATTTTTAGAGGGCCAAGAGATTGAAGGCTTTCCTCAGTTCTGAGGGCAAGATATTCCACAGTGCAGGGGCAGTGGCAGAGAAGGCCCTTTTCCTAGACTCTGCCAGTTGAAATTCTTTGATTGACAGGGTCTGTAGCAAAGGTGAAATTCAGCATGTTCTAGCAGGTTCATTAGAACTGGTAGTAAGTTTTCTAAGCAGTTTGGAGAACCAGTTGTTAGAAGAAATCTCCTTTTGTTTTTTCCCACTTTACAGGGT
>JAEANM010005367.1:0-19697 GCA_017656035.1 Myanophis thanlyinensis
AATAAATAAATAAATAAATAAATAAATGCAGGCTGGTTGCTGAGTGCTCAATATGCAATCATGTGACCACAGGGGGCAGACATCAGAAATTCAAATCCAGGTCATAAGTACCTTTGAGGACCACTTGGGGAGTGCAAAATATCTTTGTGGACCCTTTTAAAAAGTCCTTTGTAGTGGTAATATTTACACTTTGAAATTATTATCCCCTACCTTCCAAAGCATCAGAAGGCAAGACAAGAATCAATGGATGGAAATTAATTAAGGAGAGAAGCAACCTAGAATTAAGGAGAAACCTCCTAACATTGAGAACAATTAATGGAATAGTTTGCCTTCAGAAGTTGTGGGTACTTCATCATGGGAGGCTTTTAAGAAGAGACTTATCTGAAATGGTATAGGACAGTGATGGTGAAGCTTTTAGAGACTGAATGCCCAAACTGCAAGTCTCTCTCTCTTGTGTGCATGCACGGCAGAGAGCCAAACACTAGCTGGGAGGCGGGCCATCCCAACACTGGCAGCTCTACAACAGGCAATATCTTTTTATTTTGTGAGCTTCTGTTTCATCGTTTACAGGGAAATCTCTGTTTCCCTGCAAACGATGGCGAGAAACTACGGTGACCAACCGTCCTCTTTTGCATGGACATGACCTCTTTTTACGTCCAGTCCGGGGCGTCCGGGTGGGTTTTATAAATTTTATAAATTTAACCGGATGCCCCGGACTGGACGTAAAAGTGGAGATGTCATATCCGGGCAAATGGGGAAAAAAGCGGCTCCAGCAAGAGGTCCCGCCTTCCCTGCATCGTCAGCTCGGTCCAGCCATCCCGATGTAAGTAACTTCTTGCTTCTCAGTCTAGCCATGCCGCAGAGAGCTCCGGGGAGGGCTGTGGCGCTGAGTCTGCATTTGCGGTCGATTTCCAGGCAAAGGGAAGCCAACCGCCACTGCCACCCCACCACCCCCACCGCCCCCGCCACTCCGTCCTCTTTTTGGAATATCAAATATGGTCACCCTAGAGAAACACCACAGAGAAATGCGGTGGAGCTGAGATGGGATGACAGCACGTGTGACAGAGAGGGCTCTGAATGCCATCTCTGGCATGCGTGCCATAGGTTTGCCACCACTGGTATTGGGTCTCCTACTTGAGCAGGAGGTTGGACTTGAAAATCTCCAAGGTCTCATCCAACTGTTATTCTGTACTCGGTATTCCTTTTCCACCTAGCTTTGAATAAACCCACTCTTACTCAAAGCTGCTTTGTGAAGCAAAACAACTCTCTCGTTTTTAAGAGTGAAACAGGCATTTTGCTTCCTTTTGATCTGCACGGGAACAATCTCAGAGGCCTTTTCTGGTATTTGCAAAATCTAGAAGAGGCCTCTAAAAGTGGGTAAAACTAATACAAAGCACTTTCTTGGGAAAACTGAGTTGCAACTTGCATCACTTTTTAGGCCTAAAGTGACTCACACAGGTCCACATCCAAGATTCCTTGCTGCAGTTTATTTTCTATAGCTTTTCTTAAGCTACGGTGTTCAAAAAAGCAAGCACAGTTGGATTTTGCTGCTCTCTAGAAATCATTACTGTTCAGTTATTTCAGAAATCAGCATATGCAGCTCAATAAGTTCCCTTCGTTCATGTGCAATAATTATTTCCCAAATAATCCATTCTGAACAAATTAATCGGATTCTTTGTGAATGAATGCTGAGTGATTCAACCTAAAAGTCACAACATGAAGTTTAAAAGGGGAATGACTTTATGGTTGTCAGAGGAAACATGTAATTTCTGGCTAGATTGGATTGCTCTTGAAATAACTGATGGTAAAAAAAACTAGAAAAATATGAACAATATCATTTTATAACTTATCCACACACCCCTTCTAAATTCCTATGTTTTTCTCTCCTCATAAGCATCCTGATAACAGTGCCACATTTTTCCTGCTAGTGTCTTATTTTCTACATGAATTTCTTTTCCATGAATGTTGGCATAGTAGATTGAAAAGGAAAATAGAATGGTGGTTAATAAAGTATGTCTTTGGTTAGGCAGGACAGATTAGAGCAGGGGTCTTCAACCTTGGCAACTTTACTATGAAAAGTTTTTTTTATTTTTTCCATTTTATAAATCAAATACAACATTCATCAATCCGTGCGCCACTTGGGTAAGTAAATATATTATCTACTATCATCAATTTTTACCTTCTATCTAAATATAACATAACCATAATTTTACATCTCAATATATCATATCGTATTGTATCATACAATGCCTTTTCAACGATTAATATTCTTTGTATTCACCATGTCTCTATTATACCAATCATACCATAACTTCTATCTATATATATTTCTTATTTCTCTCATCTAACCATTGATAAAAGGTTTCCCATCTCTTATTAAATTCACATTTCTTTTTCATTTATTTCCATAGTCAATTATCCATTTCTGCACATCTAGTATTTTTGTAACCACTTTTCCTTCTATTGGTATTTCCTCCATTTTCCAGTTTTGGGCAAATACTATCCTCGCTGATGTTAATACATGTAAAATCAGATATACAATTCTTTGCTATAACTCTCTGATATTATATCCAATAGAAATATTTCTGGCTTGAAATCTATATGTTGTTTAAGTATTTTTTTCCAACTATATATGTATCTTTATCCAAATTTTTTTTTGCTATAGGACATGTCCACCACATATGGTAATATGACCCAAGAGTTTGATGGCATTTCCAGCATTTAGCTGATTTATCCTTAAACATCTTTACCAACCTCGCTGGTGCCAAGTGCCATCTGTAAAACATTTTATACAGATTTTCTTTATATGCTGTTGACATTATTGCTATATAATTTCTGTCCCATGATTTTTGCCATGCATCCAAGTCAATTGTATAACCAAAATTTTTTGCCCAGGCAATTATTGTCTCCTTTACCTGTTCTTCCTCCAACTTTCCACTCAATAAATAGCTATATATCTTTTTTATTAATTTTTCATCCTCCCCCCTCACTATTTGGTCTAATTCTGTTGGGTCTCTATAAAACCATATACATCTTTCTCATATCTGGAGTGTATCTGCATCTGTACATACCCTTGTGCATTCAATTCTTGTTTTGTCTTGAGCTCCCTGTTTACATTCAAAATATCTTCATATCTAACAATATTTCCCAAGTCCACCAAATTTGGGTGGGTAATTGCTTCTATTGTGGATAACCAGACTGGTATTTTCAAATAATGTTGCTATCTTATTTTTTCCCATATTGACCATAGTGCGTTTCTGATATAGTGCCTTTGAAAATACCCATGTGTCTTATTTTTTCCATAACATAAGAAGGCGTGCCAACCCAGTTGTAGATCATGACCTTCCAGTGTCAATAGCCTCACATTTCTCAATTCTATCCATTCTTTCATCCACATAAGTATTACAGATTGGTAGTACAATTCAAAATCCGGTAGTCCAAAGCCCCCTCTCTTTCTTGAGTTTTGTAATAATTTTAACTTTCTTCTTACTCTCTTTCCTTGCCATATATAACTTACCATAATCTTATTCATAGCTTCAAAATATTTTTATCCAGTTTTATTGGTATTGTCTGAATAAATATAATAATCTTGGTAGAATATTCGTTTTTATAGTGGCTATCTGAACCTTGGCAACTTTGCGACTTGTGGACTTCAACTCCCAGAATTCCTCAGCCAGTGCATGTGCTAGCTGATGAATTCTGGGAATTGAAGTCCACAAGTCCTAAAGTTGCCAAAGTTAGAGACCCCTGGATTAGAGGGTTTGAAATGATGAAAGGTAAGGAGAACCTAACAGCTGTAATGCCTCCACTTCCCAAGATGAACTGGAAGATATCAAAGTAAGGTCTTCTGTTACGAGAATTTGTTCCATTAGAATGCTTGAATAGGCATATAGACCTGTTAGTAGAATGTCAAGAGATAAAAGTTTGTATTAAATTTGAGTAGCAGAGTGCCAAAGAGCAATGTAAGTGGATTGTCATTTGTTGAAGTTATGATTAGAAGTTCATGCATTTCACACATCCCTGGGGTGCTGTTATTACAATAGGCTTTAGGGGACAAAAATAGCTGGCATTATCAGATGAAAACCAAAGGCTAAAGGAAAAAGGAAAAAAAATGTAACAAAACCAGATAAGCAAAGAGAATAATGAGTATTAATTGGAACAATCTGCATTGTTCCTATATACTTCCAGCAATCATATTGCATTGGTCACATGGGAACTTTTGTTCTATGCTTCTATGTAATTTAAGAACAAAAGAAGCTGACTAAGTCTAAGCATAACACTGAGTTTCTAACTGTGTGTTGTTATATGTTACCAATCATGGAGACTATGGTCTTATGGAGCCATTTGTCTTCTGACCTATCAACCTTCTTTGAAACTGATCACTGAACAGGATTCATATGGTCATTAACATTTTCCTCTATCCTTCTAAACATTACACTTATGCCCATTTTGGGAAAGGAGTCCAAAGAGAATTTTAGCTACTATCCTAAACATATTCATAGTAAGGCATTGGATTTGCATATATGTATAATTCAGAAACAGTCTTTATTATGGATAGAGATACAGATTTATTACGCACATACCTACTTCCTTGTCAGTCAGTTTGCAAAGTTTATTAGGTTCCATCTTAAACAGGGATTTTTATATTGAGGAGAAGAATAGCACTTTTCTAAGTAAGTTGTGGTATTTGTGCCCTTGTAGATGGTACCTAGGTGGTGTCACGTAAACTACAATGCAAAGATGGTATTTCTGACTATGATTTTGTTCATTTTTCGTTGTTATGGCATAGCCCCTTATTTCCCTCCTTCCACATTATTATCTAAAACAAAGCATAACTGACAGTACTTCAGATGGTAATTTTGCTACTATAGTCTGTTGTTATTGTTTGTTTGTTTTTAAATGAGGAAAGAGGATCTGGAAATGCTTCAGAGTATCCAAATCAAGCTATTTTTAGTGCTTTTAAGGACAACAAAACTGTAATCTATGCTTAATACCAACAGGCTGAAGTAAGTGCTTGAACTGATCTGTCTGTCGCCCTAGGTGTGCAGAAGGCTATTTTGGACAACCTTCAAAACCAGGGGGATTGTGCCAGCCTTGCCAATGTAATGACAACCTTGACTTCTCCAGTCCTGGCAGCTGTGACAGCTTGTCTGGAGCTTGTCTTAAATGTAAGCCAGGTACAACAGGCCAGTACTGCGAGAAGTGTGCTGACGGGTATTTTGGAGATGCTCTTGATGTAAAGAAATGTCAACGTAAGTCCTGGAAACTTGCTTTCCTGTCAAAATGCATTCATTCCCTGTAGGCACAGCTCATGAGTGTGTCAAACAGTACGTGCATTTATTTGCATAGCATTACATAGAGTAAATCCATATTACATAAAGCAGGGCCATTCAGATTGTCTTGTTAGTTACCCACTCCCACATACTCTCAATAGCCTGTTAATAGCCTAGTGGTCATGAATTGTTGGTTTCTTTACACAATGCCATGCATATAATGTTCCTTTTATTGATATGACCCTTACTCTTCTATTCCTCTGTACTCCAGTTTCAGTGAGTTTTTGACTTTCTTTTGCTCATGGAGAGTTATTATATCTAATTATATATTATTCTTGCAGACTCAGCCTTTATTCTCCCTTTCATTATGGTACCGTGCTTTAATCCCTTTTTGGAAGTACCCCCTACAATAAGACAAAGGAAGTAAAAACCACACATAAAACATTGTATGTGTATATGTATGTATATTTGCACATTTATAAAAATTGGCCACCTCATTTGGCTACCTCAAAAACTGGTTACCCTAAAAGCATTTGAGAATGAATCACCCCTGAAAAATTAATCACAAAGTATATCTTTGGGAGGAAGAGATGTGTGAAGTGTTCTGTTGTATGTCATGCTTGTATGCTAGAGGTTGAGGAGCTGGGGTATCCTAGTGTGAAACAAACATTGCTAAACCAGTTGGAAGCATATAGTCACTAAGGCTACACAAATAATTTAGACAATTTCTCTGATTATTTCAACAGTGTAAAACTGGTATTTGAAGTGAGTAATTCCTTTCAAAGACTAGCATGCCTTTTTGGAAATGATCCTGGGTTATTTAGGATAAAATTTAAGTATTGGTGCCAAATCTTTGAAAAGATGGAACCACTTCAGTGTTTTTAAGTGTTTTGCCAGGAAGTGAAAAACTTAATAATAATGCTAAAGGTTTTGCGGGGAACTGCATGAATTTACTATAGACGATGCAACAAAAAATACTTAAAATTTACTTTAAACAAACCACATTCTAATGTATAAGAGGGTAGAATGAATTTAAATTTAAAAGATAAGAAACTAGATGAAGTTGAATTTGAAAAAAAATAAAGTGCCACTAATCCTTGCCTGAACGGTAGTTTTTGTTAATCTATAAAAGGGCTCAGAAGATAGCAGGAAATTCAGAGCAATTTGCTGATCACATGCTCTGAATAAAGAGTAACAGGCAAAATGAGTATGACAGTCCCCAACATGACTTCTATGAAACAGGTTCCCTTTTTTTCAGTTACCTTTTAAAGTTTTACATATTTTGAAAATAAATAAGTAAGTAAGTAAGTAAAGCAAGCAAGCAAGCCTTGGAAAATAAAACAAAACCCTATAAATACTATATTTGTTTCTGTGATATTCTTATTTGTCCATCATTAAGTTTTCCCTTGATCATTCTTTCAACCACAGCTATTGTTTGAAGATGAGCTCTCTTACTGTATTCTTTTGTCACCTCTCCATGATGTTTGCTCTAGAGCATTTCTGCAAGGTAGCAATCTGTTGGGAAAAAAATCAGTCTTATTCTTCATTCATATTTCCATAATTAAAATACCCATTTTATATCCAAGTGTTTCCTAGTATGTAGACACATGGTTAGTGTTGTGTTCTTCATTGTCTCTGTCTTGTCTACAGATCTTAAGATATTTGGGGTATAGGGGTCATCTGACTCCCAAACAAGTCTGACTCTTACAGTGGTGGAATTCAATTTTTCTTACTACCAGTTCTATGGGCGTGGCTGGGGGGGTCATGTGACTGAATGGGTAGTTTCTGTAAGAAGGGCAATAAAGATTAGGCTAGAAACAACACCAGAATTTTTTTTCCTACCTTCTTTACAGGATTAACCCTGTAAAGTGGAAAAAAACAAAAGGAAATTTCTTCTAACAACTGGTTCTCTGAACTGCTTAGAAAATTTACTACTGGTTCTAGCAAACCTGCTAGAACCTGCTGAATTTCACCTCTGTCTGCTTAGATTCTGAGCACAAACAACATTCTAACACATTCAAATTAACATGAGTTTATCTATTAACAATTCATTAGCATGTCTGATGACTTATTTGTTAAAGATACCAACATCAAAGCCCTCAATTTGAAAAATCAAGATGGAATTTTGTTTCCCTTCACTGCATAATGCTTCTTGAATCACAGTTAAAGTACTCAACATTTTCACAGATTCAGATCTATAAGGGGTTGTTTTACAGATACAGTTGACTTATCTTTAGGTATGTGTTATCAATTTTTAATGGAACTTTGGTTAAAAATTCAGTGCTCATATATTTGCAAATATATATGGAATATATGGGTACTTTAAACAAGTATTTAAATAGTATTATCATATATACTCATAGATAAAGCCATTAGGATAAGCCAAACACAATTTGAGACATGTAATTTACCATCTAAAATTCTCAAATTATTCATGACTCATGGTTATATATGGCAAACATGTTCATTTATATCAGCTGAACTAATCATCTACATCCAACCATAGATGATCATTTTATTTTTCATTGCTTTGAATTTCATAAGAAAAAATGTTCTATAAACAACATCCTGATTCCAAATCCTGATTGATTTATAGATTATGTTATCCATAGGAAAAAACTATTTTTCAGATCCATTTTTTTGCCAATTTTCAAATGGAAAATTTTCAAATGTTTTTTAAGGGAATACTATATTTGCAGTTCATTTTAAGAAACACTGTCTCTTATAATATGTATATGCAACATTTAGAATGAGAATGTTACCTGAAGCTAATAAGGAAGAACCTTATTCTGAAAACTAAATCTACTCAAGGGACAAAAAGTAAGGTGGAAAGCTCTTTAGTGAATGGTCATATATGTTCCATTTAATACTCAAATAATATTTACAGTTATCCATAGATCAGGCCAGTACAGTTGTAATTTGCCACTATGAATGTTAAGTACTGCACAATGTTTTTCAACTTCCGCAATTTTAACATGTTTCAACTTCCAGAATTCCCCAACCACCATGCATAATAGTTGGTGAATTCTGGGAGCTGATATACAAACATCTGACAAATCCTGATTTGAAAAACATATTTGTACTTTGATATTGTTTGACAGTTCCTCTCTTCTTTTACTCTAATTCAGGAAAAACAAGAATGTATGTTGGGCTGCCACAAATGCTGATAGCATTTGAGTAAATTACAAGTGGTATAAGGCCATTGTAGGGTCTGACACAAAGGAGTCATTAGTCTACATATAGATCAGATTATTGACTTAATTTCTTAGATTTTTTTATAACCTGGAAGCTACCAGTAAATGAAGAATTGTGTCTTGATGGGTTAGTTCCACTTCTTCACCTCTTAAAAGATGATAAATGAGAAAAAACAATTTTCCTCTTTATTCCCTTGCTAGGTATTCTAGAGTCTTTTACTTGTTTAAAAACTGTGGAGATTAGCTAGATGACAGGCTGTAAATCATAAAGCAGCAACTGATTTGTAATTTATAAAACATCCACTGCTCCAGAAGTTGATCTTTTCTAGCCTTCTGTTCATTAGTGTAAGGTAATTTAAAATGTTACAGGAGCTATATGACTAAAACTCTTGCAAAAGATTGCCAGCAAATGTTTAATGTATGTAGTATGATATGTATGTGTGTAATGGATGTTCATTATCATCTCATTCCAACCTGTTCTTGTCTACCTCAAGCCTGCAGCTGCAATATCAATGGCTCATTTTCAGAAGTCTGTGACTCTAAGACTGGACAATGTCATTGCAAACCCAATGTTCTGGGACGTCAGTGCAATCAGTGTAAGGTAAGACACCAGACTTAATTGTTCTGTTTCCCTTCTTTTATGGAATAGAACTTTTCTATATAAAAATGGCATTGGTCCTTTTACACACATGGCAAGGTACGTTATGTGACTTTCTTTTCAGTCTTAAAATCTTAAAATCTTCATTGTGTTTCTGGAACACTTCTACTTGCTAAATAAATTATATTATTTTTTTCTGGCACAAAATCTATCCACTTTTAGAATCTAAAATAAAATAAATATATCATGCTTTTTTATTTACGCTCTCAAAAGGGCGAGGAATAATTTTCGTCAAAAATATTGACATAAAGAGTTTCGTTGTTTTTAAAACGTTCAAGTAGCTGAATGGACAGATATCTTTTTCTCTGTGGTGTGATAAAAATATCTTTCTGTTTTTTCTGAGATGGAATACCATTCATCCATAAAGCACTATGATGGAGGGAAGTGCTAACTGTGCAATCTTATGTATATTTCCTTTATAGCAAAGGCCTTTCTGTGTATTGTAACTAACCATACAAACAATGGTGAGCATCCTGGATTTTCCAGATATTAACCTGTGATATGAGCTAAAAGCAGATATTTGCACTTTCAGCAGAACTATGCCATGGAGATGTCTACTTTGATATACACAATATATAAAATGCTACATATCTCTATGTGTATATAAAATATATTTACATGCCTTTCATCGGATGCTCTTAGGAAATACTTGCTGAGAAGATTTTAAACTATTTATACCATATAGAATGTATCATTCAATCGAATCTTTTCCCAGATACAAAATTAGAGAATAAATAAGGAAATAAGAATAAAGAATAACTCCCAATGCCTTTCTGAATCCTAACAATACAGTGATGAGCACAAAGTTCATTAAGGTTTTAACATTAAATTACTGATATGCTCCTCATCAGTGAAGATGAGGAAGATTACAATACATGCATCTTGATTGTAATGATATACAGTACTTACATTTTTTTTCCTCATGAAATATATTGGCCTTGAAGCATTTAGAATAAAATATTGTAAAATAGCTAGAGCAAACAACCAAGTATATCCCGGAGCTAATAAACAGGTAATTAGTTTAGAGAGTAGTTATGAAATTGGAGAGTAATTATAAAGCATGAGTGTTTTAGGGAATATTAATGTTTGTTTCTACTAGACATTTGTCCACATCTCCCGTATGGTTGTTTAAAATTGAACGGCTGGAAGTACAAGGAGGAATAATCAGTATTCTAGAACTTTAGAAACAACTTTTAAAAATATGATTTCCAGAATTTTTATTAATGTTTGCCAACTAGTTCTGCAAAAATGTTGAAATTTCATGGAAGCCGCTTATTGTAGGTAATATAAATGAAAACAAATCTTGTTGGAAATCATTCACAGCAACAATTGTTTGATTTTATAAATAAAAACCAATGTTTTTAGTATAGAAAATATGCTGTAATAATAATACGATTGGGCCTCTACAGTCTTTGGTATTTCTGGCTTTTATTCTCATGTTACCTGCTGTTCTGACATTTCGTATATATTCACTTCTCAACTTGTTTTCCTTCCCTCTTCCTCTTCAAAAGTCCACTTACTTTTGGGCTCCAGAAAAGCAGTTCTGCATTCCATGTGGTTGCAATCCAGTAGGATCCATGTCCTTGAACTGTGATGTGTCAGGGAGATGTATTTGTAAATCTGGATTTGCTGGTAAACGGTGTGAACTGAGCAGGCAGGTGTATATCCAGAAAGGGAAGCCATCGAACTCTCAACAAACTAAAGCACCCCGTCAAAGATGGGGCTCTCCCCCTGCAAGTGGGTGTCCAAGGGGTGCTTTCAAGTCTTCTGCTTTGGTAATAAAACATGATACATTCCGCATGCATTGCATTTTGGCATGTGTTTGTGCTGGGATGCACTATCCAAAACTCTGAAAAGAAAATTAATGTCCTGTCAACTTTCAAAACAAGGCTGAGAAAATTATAATGATGGAATGATAACCTTCTGGGAACAGAGCCTTCACCCAAATGCTTAAGGAATTCCTTCTACAAACTCCTCACAAGAGTACTTTTTAAATTAATATACAGTATAGCCAATTTTAGTCATAAAATTAACATCATTAATAAACAAAGAAACAAAAAAAAAACACTTTTCTCAAGCAATCCAATATAATTTCAACCTGTTCTTTAAAAATATGAATGAGGCATATCCTCCTTTGGAGAAATTGCAGACATTGTAACAAAATGGCTGCCACTTTATTACCACACAAATTGGTAAAGATGCTCCCCAAAGAGTGCTTTATAGAGCAGTGTTTCTCAGCCTTGGGAATGTAAAGATGTGTGGACTTCAATTCCCAGAATTTCCAGGGGCAGTTGATAAAGTTGAGGGACACTGCCTTAGAGCCTTGTATGATGTAAGATTTTCTTGTAAGTAAAATGTGACCGAGACAGTGCTTCGTTTTGCAGCTTGTCAGCTTTCCATTTAATTTTACATGTTTTCATGTTAAAATATTGTAGCAGAATAGCAAGGGATGTGGAATAGGGAATCTGATGAACCCTAAATGAACTCTTTGATCTGATCTGCCTCTGCACTACATAGATATCGGCAGATTCTTGTGATTCCCTTAGGCAACCATTGCTTCTGCTGACCTTTTGCTACAAGTAACATGAACAGACATGTTTGTTCACTGCCAGATGCATTTATATGCTTTCCTGCATGATATTTTTTAAGCACTTGCAGTGATGCGCAAAAGCATAGGAAGCTACATAGCAGAATCTGTGTTAAAAGAAACAATTTCTTCTCAATGGACCACAATCCCTTGAGCTACTTTATACCTAACCTAGAATTTAAAGGTACCCAAGGGAATTCCTTGGTCCTGTATTTTGAATGGCAGATCTTCCTACAGTTTCACTTTGCAATTAAACTCTTTTTGAAACTCTCCTTACTTTCGAAGATGCCGGTTGTATCATACGTGTGGGATGGAGAGAACCTACTATTCTAACTGTAGTTCCAAAACTTCTTGGAATTCATAATTGGAACTGAGCTTGTTTTAAACATAGGAAGTCTTAAGATAGGTCATCCTTGACTTACAATCACAATTGTCCCAAAAATTTCTGTTGCTAAATGAGACATTTGCTAAGTGAATTTTGCCACATGTTACGACCATCTTTTACTACAGTTGTTAAGTGAATCACTCCGGTTCTTAAGTTAGTAACATGGTTGTTAAGAGAATCTGGCTTCCTTGTCAGAAGATCACAAAAAGCAGTCACGTGACCCCGGGACATTGCAGCCATCATAAATATGAACCAGTTGCCAAGCATCCAAATTTTGATCATGTGACTTTGAGGATGCTGCAGCAGTCATAAATGTGAAAAATGATCATAAATCCTGTTTTTCAGTGCTGTTGTAACTTCATAAAGTCACTAAATTAACTGTTGTAAGTCAAGGACTACCTGTATTAAACAGAAGATGAAATTCAGTTTTGGTTAACAGATACAGCGGTATTTTAAAAAGTGGATTTTCAACTGTTCTGCATAAATATGTGATTAAATTGTGATCTGTTGTCCACACAGATCCTAGAACTAGATAAAGAGAATCCAATAAAATAACTTAAAAACATTGTACTTGTTCATTAATTCATTGAATATATATTTATTTCTGGCATAATTATATGAACCTCTAGGATTATTGGCTCATTTAAAAAGGATATTCACACAAGGGGAACCAGAATCTTGTAGCAAAGAATTTTACTCTGAAAGGGAATCTATTTTATTATTTTCAGCCTTTAAGCAGGACTTATCATCCAACTATTTATTTAAAACTGCATGCTAATTATGCCTGGCTTTATTGAGTTATTCTGAATTATTCTGGAGGGATTTTAAACTTTGGTTTTGGTTTTGGTTTGTTTCTCTCTCCATCTCCCTTTCCCTCCCACCTCTCTCTCCCTCCCACCTCTCTACTCTCTCTCTCTTGCATTTTTCTGTACCATGAGAAGAGATAAGAAGGTAAGATAAGAGGATAAGAGTATTTAATTAAACCTTAATTGCATCAGTGATGCTTTTCCTCTCAGTGCTAAATATAGCAATCATCGCAGTATACTGAAAAGAAGAAATGTCTATAAAATGTGCATGTTTATTGTTTTAACCTGGTTTCCTATCAAGAAACAGATTCAGGCTTTACCTGAATGAGCAGGATAACAAACAGATCCATAATTAAGGCAGAATAACAGTCTGATGTATTCTGTGGACAGGTGTATGTTTTTATGCTTTGATTGAATCCTTGTAGTGGTAACTCAAGGAGCTATTGCAAACTCCTTAAAGGCAGCATTTAATAAGATACGGGTATCTTTGTAAAATGCTTTTATTGTTACCAATTTTTTTTAAAATAATATGCTTTTGCATTGCGGTATTTAACAAAGAAATATTAATGAAGCTTCATGTACATATTTGAGTTCATAAAACTCCAAATGGATTTATTTAAATGTCACATTTGGACATTTACAAATGTATTTTAGGCTGAATAGTATACAACTTTAAAACATATAAAATATGAATGTGGTTAATGTAATCTGGCTATAAGTGGAAAGGACAGTGTTTATCCATTCTAATTTATTTTGGTTGTCTACATTAGGAAAAAAAAAGTAAAGTCATTCCTTTTACCTTAATGTAGTTTATCAAATCTGTGTGTTCCTCCCTCTTTCCTAGTTCCTTGTTTTTATTTCTGCTAATTGATTATCCCTGTCTCTACTATGACAGTCTGGTACGTTTGGTGTGCAGTCATCAAGAGGATGCCTCCCTTGCAATTGTAATTCATTTGGATCAAAATCATTTGACTGTGATGAGACCGGAGAGTGCCGCTGTCAACCAGGTGTTGGAGGAAAGAAATGTGACCATTGTGCTCATGGATTTTATGGCTTTGAAGAAGGAGGATGCACCCGTATGTATATAATCAAGTTTCATTTAATAGCTACTGTATTTATCGGTGTATAACGCGCACTGGCGTATAACACGCACCTTAATTTTAAGAGAGAAGTTTCAGGAAAAAAACTACCATATTTATCGGTATATAACGCGCACATACGATTTCCACATTCTTTTCAAGAAGAAAAAGTGTGTGTTATACACCAATAAATATGGGTAATAGCTTTTGGAAGGGGAAGGGTTTTTCTAGATGGCCTTCCACTGTGCATCATTTTTATTATGGAGTTTTAACTCTAGGCAAAATTGGTTTTACTTAGGACAGTTTTTATTTTTATTTGAAAACTTGGGCAAAATATTTTCAGACACGCAAAACAATCATAACATTTTAAAAAGCAAATAAAACCTCAGCAATTAAACTATACAACTATCAAGCAGATATCATATACTTTAGGGCAAAATGTGGGCATGAGAGGTTATAAACAATGGAGAGAGTTCTGTAGTGATTCTATGCACAGGTTGCTGAGTTACATAGAATAGAAATGACAACATAATGTCTAAGCAAGAAATGATTAGTTTGGGCTCCCTTTGAAAGAATTCAAATGTGCTGCAGTTACATTGTTAAGCGTATTGAATATAATATTCAATATTCTTAAAAGTATGCCATTCATTGACATTTTCTTTGCTCGGCAGTTTAATTTTCTAATATTTATTGTCAAATAAAATAAAAGGCCACATTATATTAGAATTATTATTTAAAAATAGCTGCTATATTTATTCAGTTCTGACCTATATTGTTGATGTATGATCCCACTTTAGAACTAAGGATGCTCAAGAAATTAGATCATAAGATATTGTAATATGAACTATCTCTAGCTGATGTTCAGATCAGAATATAATTATTGACGTGATGAACCCTTCTAAACTGATTTGAAAGAAGTGCTTCAAAATTCACTCAATTGCTCATTTGTTGTTTCTGTTTTGTTCATTAACACAAAAAATGGTTTTTTTCCAGGTTATTATTAAAGAATAAAAAAAATGAAAATAAAAAAGGTTAACAAAGTGGACAGTGGTGATTTAATGAATAGCAAATCAGGGTTGTGCTCTTGTAAGATGCAAAGAACATTTTCCAAACATCCAAGTGCATATTAAATTACTAATTTTAATATATGTATATGTTATGCATTTTTAATTCTGATTATAAATCCTTTTATTAGACAAAGCACTAATACAGACATACAAAAAAACAGTAAAAATGAACTGAGGAAAGAAGAAAAGAAGCAACTGTATTTAAAAAATTCATTCTTCACTCCTATGGGCAGTATGTGTCTTCTTCCATCTCAGGTCCTCCACCAGTGGTCTGAGAATTTGTGCAGGATATTAGCTGTTCCCAACACTGCACTCTTGGACAGAGAGCTTTGATGTGGTTCCTGGGATCTGTTGGAACCATTCTCCCAGCTTGGGAGCCACATCCCCAAGTATTCCTACTAGTGCTGCAACCACTTTGGTCATTGCTTTCTGCATTCTCTCTAGTTCCTCCTTCAAGCCTTAGAATTATTCCAGGTTCTCATACTTATTCCCAAAGATGCTGTCACTTGGCACAACTATATTTATTATCACTACTATTGTTTGGTCCTTGTCTACTGCCTATTGGCTTGATATTTAGTTGATATTTTGCACCTGCCTGTCCATCTAGATCTGGAAGTCGCATAGGATCTTAGCCTTCTTATTCTCCACAACCTTCTGTGACATCTCCCTTCTCAACTTGGGAAGTTCTAGTCCAGAGTTTCCCAAACCTTTATGGGTCGGCAGCCCAGAGCAGGAGAAGGAAGGGGCAAGTCCATGTGTACATGCATAACATTTTTTGGGAGGGGCAAGTGCATGTGTACATGCATAACTGCCCGTGATGTTCATGGTAATGCTTGCGCAATGGGGCCGTGCTCACATGGAGGTGCGTGCACTGGCCAACTACTCATGCAGCCCAGTTGTGATTAGCCTGCGGCCGCAGCCCAATAATGGGTCGTGGCCCACAGGTTGGAGACACCTGTTCTAACCCATAAATGTAGAGATATTCCTGTACACAATACCTGCTACTTGATTGTACCACGTATGATGTTCCTTCCTGCATCGTACACCCTGCCACTATGTCTTGGATTGTCTCTGAGGTTTCTGCACAGTCTGCACCTTGAGTCCTGTTTAGTTTAACAGACCTCTGCTCCTATAGGTTGGCTGCTTAGTGCTTGTTCTTGTGCTGCTATGATGTGTCTCAGTGCTATCTATTAGTCCAGGCATTTCCAGTCACTGGTAGGATTTCCTAATGTCAGCCATCTCAGTTATCTGTTGATGGTACATCCCATGAAAGGTATTATTTTGCCATGGTACATCTTATTTTACACCTTATTTAGGAAAATTGATCAGATCTTCTAATTTCTAAACTTACAGAAGAATCATTGTGCACCTGAATCTTTTTCTTCAATATTCAATGCCACTCTCAACTAAAAAAAAATTCAAAAAAATGCATGTATTGGCTAAAAGAATGTAAAAATGATGTATTCTGGATCAGTGATTTTTTAAAAAAATAAATATAATTTATGAGAGAAAATATATGAAGTAATAAAGTAATTAAATGAGTATATTGGGGAAAGTATGCATAAAATTAGAGAATAACAGAATTGGAAGTCTTGGAGTCTTCTAGTCCAACCCCCTGCTCAGACCGGAAACCCTATTCCATTTCAGACAAATGGTTGTCCAATCTCTTCTTAAAAACTTCTAGTATTGAAGCAATCAAAACTTATGGAGGCAAGTTGTTCCACTGATTAATTGTTCTAATTGTCAGGAAACTTCTCCTTGGTTGTGCTTCTCCTTGATTAGTTTCCATCCATTACTTCTGGTGGTTTGGAAAATAAATTGGACCCCTCTTCTTTGTGGCAGCCTCCCAGATATTGGAATGGGACACTGCTATCATGTCATCCCTAGTCCTTCTTTTCATTAAAGTAAATACAAGCATTAGGAGAATTTCTTTTCTTTTGCTTTTTAAAAATTTACACAGTTGAGAAACTAAACTAAACAAAATCAGCTTCACAAATGAATCTGGCATATATCAGAATTAAACTAATCCGTAGATCTGTATTTAGAGCACAATCCTATATGCTCAGCCATATGTTATTTTCAGGGATGTTTATTTACAAATACATATGGATGGAAATCCATCTTACTAAACAAGGAGCCTGGTTCTCTGCATGCCTACTCAGAATTAAATGAAATCGAATTAAATGGGACCTTCTCTACCTTGCATATATGATTGCAATCTAAATTAAACCTTGGCTGAACTTGTCTGGTACTCTGAAGTCTATCCTCAAAACATCAAACAGGGCTCCTCCTATTCAAATTGCTGTATGTCCAGTTTTCTGTTGTAACATTAAGTAATGAAAACCTCGTCCTGATTATTCTGAAGGATGACAGTAGCCTCAAGGCTATTGAGGGAGAACTTAGTATGACCCTTCTGTTAACTAGTGGGAAGCAAATTTTGTTGGTGAGATAAATGCATTTTAAGACTTCTGCAGATTATATTCAGAAGCATGACTCAATTCTTGTAGAGACCGTGTAAAGGAAGAGTGGACTTATAATGGTGTATTTATTGTCATGTAAATGTTCAGGAATGATAGCATTTGGTAAGAATAAGAGGTCATTTTATTGGATTCTGAAAAGAAACACATGAAATGAAAAATAAATAAATCTAGTATTAAAGAACAGCATAAAAGGAGATTGAACAAGCACACAAGGAATTTCTATGATTTGTCATTTTTGAGGCACTTGCAGATCTGTAGAGCTGTTTTTTTTTGTTATGAAAACTTTCTATAATCATTTGTCACTGTTTGAATGACCATGTTTGAGCCATCAACCTCCATTATTTTCAAAAGATATAGTGATGGAAATAAATGATGCACTAACGGTTAATGGATGCATCTTAAATGGTGCAAAAGCATACATACCAAAAAAAATCATCAGTAGAATAGGTACTACTATTCTGTGCAAAATGGACAAAAATGGCACAATCCTAATAGGTTCTAACCACAATATATGGCATCCTGATCGTTTCCATTTTCTTTCCTAGTGAACAATGTATATTTTTGAGAAACATTCCTTGGATACTTAAAGTTCATACAGAAGTCCTTGAATGAGTATGATAATTGTGTATTCCTAGATATAGAAATAGTTCAAAAAATTGTGCTTATTTTAGAGCCAATCTTTTTATACCTCCTTTGTATGTATTAATATAAGAAAAGTTTTTTTATAAGTTTTTTTCTTTTTATCTTGCAAGGTAATGTTTTCTTTAAAAAGTAAATTAAAATTAAAGTAAAATAATGAGCAGAGCAAATATTATGAATATGAACTCCATACTGAAAGTTAAATATAGAAAACATATTGAGCCTAGTATAGAAATGTTCTTGCAAAAAAAATGAATTCTATGTCAAGCTATGTGCACAAAGATTATCTTTGTTTTATCTGGCAAAGTGCAATTTTTACTTTGCAAGAAAAAAATGTGGACTTTAATGTCAGTCTTTCCCCAGCTTGTTGTAGCACTAACAATATGACTTGAAAATTATTACATTGGTTTTCCAATATATAGGTGTATAGCACATGCTGGCTCAGGAACTAACTGTGGGAAATTTTATCACTGCATTGATCATGTTTGTGCCTAGTAGAGGAAAATCTGTGGGATCCTTGGTGCTCCATGATATCTTATTATCCAACTTTGTAACATCATCCTAGTGATTCGGTCTCTCTCACTCTCTCTCAGAAGGGGCAGGCAATGAGTGAGTATGTCTATGTAAGACCACACGTGGAATACTGTATCCAGTTTTGGTCACCATTATTTTCATGGAAGTGCAGGGTCCACTTTTTTTAGATCAACCAAATATTGATCCATTAGTCAGGAATTGACTGACTGGCTTGTCACCTGAGCCTGACATTGAGCACTGAGAAAGAGTGACTGGCCCAAATTCACCCAGCTATCTTTCATGCTTAAGGCAAAACTAGAACTCACCATTTCTTGGTTTCCTGCCTGGTGCCTTAACTACTACACCAAATTGGCTCCTTGTTGTATATTTATGTATATGTGTGATATATCTCCTATTCCTGTGTTGTGCAATAGGCAGATAGGCATGGACATAACTTACAAATTAAAATATGTAGCTACTTTGAATGTGTGAATCTTCTGCTATTATTTAATAGGGTTGGAGTTAACAGAATTGGGTTTCTGGAGAATCAACTTTTATTGTTGTACCTGATGTGAAAAACTAAAAGCCCCGAATCTAAATTTCTTATCATTCAGTGATTTGTCCCTTCTAGTACAGCAAGGCTATCTTTTTTTCACAGAGAAATTTACAGTTATATTAATGCCAATAGCCTTGAAAACTATGCATTTGAGATTAGAACTAAGTAGGGATTCTTTATTCAGTGAAGACCCCTCCGATAATGAGTTTACATGTGGAATTTTATTTTTAAAGTTAATTGCATTTTCAGTCATGAAATAGTACCTGGTATCCCAATTTATACATATAAAACAGTGGAGACTGATGAGTCAAACTGTTATATCTTGCAAAAACAAATATGATTTAACGATTTGAGAAAAGAGAGAATTGGATTAGCCCTGCAGAATTGGTGGACAATTTTAAAATACTATGTCTGTTACTTTCCCTGATTCTTCCTCACAGAGTATTTATTTATTTATTTA